>JARVJO010000173.1:1184898-1211101 GCA_031762555.1 Cynodonichthys magdalenae | reverse complement strand
AGCAAGCTAACTGCGTTAGCGGGAGAAAGGAAGGCCGTAGAGTTGACCCGGCCTCGATTATTTAAAAGAACAAAATCACCCTGGCATATCACTGCTGCCCCCTTTAGTAGTTGGATCGGACGACGTTCACGTTGAAGACGAGAACATCAAGAGAGGATGGCTCTGAAAAGGATTCACAAGGTAAGATAACATCGTAGAAACGAAAGCTAACAGTTAGCTTGCCGGGCTAGCATTCCACAATGCAACCACCATATCCTGTAAAACCAGGCGGCGAAGCGTGTTCGAGGAAGCGTCAACTTTACCTTTTTTTTTAAGTTTGAAGTGCGACAAGACCATTTGATGTGTTTAGTTTTTCAAAACTGACTACAGTTTATATTACTTTTACCGAACAATGATTTAATACGGGCCAGTGTGGACTTGTCAAACATGATGCAACTTGTTAGCTTTAATGTTAGCAATTTTAGGCTCAGTTTTATCGAAAAGCTACGGCTTGATTCCAAATCTTGCTTCTACATTCAAGGCACGTAATGTTTTCTGGCTAATTCATATTAAGCAGAGTACAGGGCATTATTCCCTTTTAACTACTGGTTACTGGAACCCATGACTCATATCGCTGGATTTGGCTTTGAAAGTAGATGATACATTTTGTTGGAATGCAACAGTATTCATTTTTATTTAACGTAAATTCACATTTTGGATCGTGTTTAACTTGACAAATTATTGAAGGAATATTTTCAACAAGAGAACATTCAGTGTTGGTCACCGTCTCTATTTCTTCACTCTGGAATCTTCTTTCAAGGAAATATCTGAACTTGTTTGTGAAATGGTGTATGAGGGAAGGCCAGGGTGGAGCAATGTCTCCACCTTGCTTAGAAATAGCTGTGCACCTATAAATAACAAGCAATAGTAAACTAAATATGCATAAGGTCTAATTTTGCTGTTTACTATGGCAATAATAGGGTGGCACCTGACCCTGAGCTGGTGCAGAGTTGCAATTGAAGGAGAGTAGTGGGATATAGAGTATATATTGTGGCCTTCACTCTGAGAATAAAGGCTTTCATGTCACTTTCATTTTTTAATATAACAATATACATACAACTTAACTGTTTTGAACTTCTCATTACAGGAACTTAATGACCTGGCTCGTGACCCTCCAGCCCAGTGCTCTGCTGGCCCAGTGGGTGATGACAGTAAGTGTTGGCATTTGTAATATTTCTGAAATTCTTTTCAGACAGATGTAGTGTAAAATTGAATCAGCTGCTTTTTTACATAAAGTATAGTCAAACCCTAAAAGCAACTGATGAAGCACAAAGAGGTGCTGCTGGGAAGCCATAAGGACAGTTTAGCTGTTCAGTTCCTGTAAGATCACATACCTTTTTGACCTTTCACCATTTTTTAACATTTACTTTCTGTTCTCTGCAGTGTTTCACTGGCAAGCCACAATCATGGGACCTGTAAGTATTTTATGAGACCAATAATTAAGCCATAAAGTTGGATGACATTGTTACTTGCTGTTCATAATAATATTCATGAGATAAAGGTTCAAATTTGACTTGAAAATGAGAACTGTGGTCAATAGGTGTAAATGCTTTCTTTCTAAATTGTACTTCTGCTCTTATTTCAGAGTGACAGTCCATATCAGGGGGGAGTTTTCTTCTTGACAATTCATTTTCCAACAGACTACCCTTTCAAACCACCCAAGGTAAGTCGATGTTTGTCTCCCATTTTCCTGCTTGTGTGAATATGTGTACAAAAGTATTTCTTGCAACAAAGTGTCTATTTTAAAATGCAAACTAGTCTGGTAAATGAAACATGCAAACTAGCTTCGAGCTTGTCTGCTTGGAAAATTGCGTAGAACGGGGTGGGACCAAAACAATCTTGCCGGTCTTGAACTTGATGGCAGTGCTGTTTTGTAAAATGGAATTTAAATTATGCAACACTGACAAGTTGTATGACAGCTCTATCTATCTTTTATCTAACTTCTTTGATTTTGTTTTTATCCTCCTCCTTTCTCTCAGGTTGCATTCACAACAAGAATTTACCACCCAAATATTAACAGTAACGGCAGTATCTGTCTGGATATTCTCAGATCGCAGTGGTCTCCTGCACTCACTATTTCTAAAGGTACAGTTAGTTGTATAGAAACCTAAACAATTTTGGTTGGTTTCTTTTAAGGATAGAAGTGTTTTAAATGGATTTTATTTCTTTCAGTTCTTCTCTCCATTTGCTCACTCTTATGTGACCCAAATCCTGACGACCCACTAGTGCCAGAGATTGCACGAATCTACAAAACAGATAGTCAGAAGTGAGTACACAAGATAAAATCATCTGAATGTGGAATAACCATTTTTTTTTTTCTTTTTAAAAAGAAACTAGCACATTTTATGGGAACTTGCCAACAATGATTTATCTTTTTCCCTTAATACTTGTTTTAAGAAAAACTACTTAAGCTGGATACTATTAATCTGGTTTCATTTTGTTAGGTACAATAGACTAGCTCAGGAGTGGACAACAAAGTATGCCATGCTTTAGGCGGGTAAGGCCACGAGCCAGCACTGCATCTTGGCTGATTTTATGAGGCTGGATGTGTTTGATGCTCTGGTCTCAGTGGCCTGAGCAGAGGTTTGCGTCTGTGTTGCAGAGAAAAATGTTCTGTCAGCACATATAGAGTAACAGCTGGTTTTTGCTCAGTTTTTTGCCTCAGTCTCTAACATGCATCTTGATTTTTGTGTTTTGATGTTTTAAGTTTGAGTTGGTTAAATGTTTCAACACTGACCCACCAAAAGTCAGGTGAAAGTCAAATATTTCAGAAGACATGCCTGTTAAACATTGATTTTAAAAGGTAGATTATACTTCATTTTAATAAGATTGCATTCTAGACTCTGTTTTTATTCAAATCTAAATCCCAAAATATTGATATTTCCACGGTTTTTCTACTGCAGCCTGTTCTCAGTTTTAGCCAGCCTGGGTCACATTTTGTCTTTCCCGTGGATTTTTTGAACATCTCACTGAAAACACGTTAGCTTAACTCAAATTGGTAATAAATCTGCATGTAAACAAGGTTGATAACTTATTGGTGTTGATGACCATTGCTTGAATTTTAAGAGAGGGAGAAGAAAATCCTGCATTTTCTATTTGTTTTAGAACATTTATCAAGAAGCCGGTTTGATTTTAAATCTGAAACTAGAAACGGGTACATGTGTTTTGAAAAAGTTTACATGTATTTGTGAGCATGAATGAGTTTCATACTAATACAGTGACATTCATTTCATTGCAGATACATCAAAATGGCAAAAGAATGGACACAAAAATATGCGATGTGATGACATTGGTTGGAAAACAGGTGGAAAATGTTGCTGGTTCAAACTTAAAATTATGGGATTTTGTTTTTTCTCTTCACTTTTATTTTTGTTTAATCAATGCATCTTACCCTGTTTCGTTTTTTATTCCACCTGCGTGCTTATAAAAATAGTGTTTTTTATTTTCTCTTTGTTTTTTCTTTTCTAGGTCATAACAGTTTCTGTAAAATTGCAACTCTGTTAAAAAATGGTTCAACACAGCTTGAGTATGCTTCTTAACGCCCTCGGCCACAAATTGATGATTCAATTATTTTAGTCTGCAAACTTCAGACTCCTGGGACTGTGTCTATCACATCTATAGTGATCCAGTTCGTCTTATCGGCTGATTTGTTACTTTCTCCTCCTGTAAACTGGGTTTCCAAGAGCACTTGAAGCAAAGCATGCATTTTAATAATTTGGTTTCAAATTGGCATAACTACTGCATTTGATCTAAAATTGGAAAAAGGAAAAATTGAGTGAAGATAATTAACTGGTTCCTCTGCCTCATTGACAGGTGTGGCATCAGTATGTTCTGAAAAATAGTATAGGAATCTGTTATTTAATGAAAGAAATGTATCTTATTCCACTATCAAAGTGTGTACAGAGAGGCACAGCAGTATATATCATTAAGGAAACAAAAATAGAATAACTTCAATGTTGTATTTTATGCATGTTAATAAAGGTAGGCTATTATATCTGTTTCTACAAATAAAGTGGATTGTAAGGTTGAACCGTTGGAAAAAAAAAACACAAATTTGGTTCCCCATAAAGTTTTGTTTTTTTGTTTGTGTTTTTTGTTATTTAGAAGCCAGTAGATGAGCAGTTTTTATGCCCACTTGAACACAAATCTTGTAGCCCTAAAACATTGATACAAAGCTGATGGTTGATCAACTTGTGGCTTTCTTTTTAGTTTTTCCTTCAATAAAGTTACTTCAACCATATGTTACGGTTTGTGTTCTTTAATGTATTAAAAGAGCATGATTTATGGTTGCTATATGCCCTATCACTGTTTTAAACAACTTGTGAATATTTTTCCAACACTGAAGATGAATGGGGGAGTAAATTTGATGCCAATTCTAGATGTCAGAGACTTGGATTATGAATTGAATGTTAAAAACAAGCGTTTTGTATTTAAACAAATTGGAAGTGCTATTTTGGAAAAAATTATACAAATTTACAACTGCTGGCACTAAGGGATGGAATTTGAGTTCCTGTCTGACCACATACAATATTGTTTTTGTTTTTTACACCTGTTGCTAAGGCACGTGTTAAAATCAGACACATTCATTCACATAGGTTTATAGGTATGCTGCTTTTCTGTTGACTGTTTTATGCAAAGACCAGTTGAAAAATGGCAATAATTCGCCTTTTGCACTGTTTATTCATCAGGTTCTATGCAGAGTTTTGAAATGTGGATACCAAAAATACCCATCTAAGTAAGCATTATTGCAATTCAGTAGGGTGGACATGGTTCAGGCTTAACTTCAACTTTCAGTTCACTATAAAATGTGCCAGAGAGTGGTGCCAATTAGCAGCGGGACCTCATATCTGTTCCACCATCTGAAAACGTCCACTCCATAGAACTTTCTGTGAGTGTGTGGGAAAATAAAGTGCCCTAAAAGTTTAAGAACTCAACCTAAAAACTGGGAAACCCATTGCAGTTGTTTCATTCAATACTCCCCTTCATCGCTTACGTCCATCATAGCCTGCATGTGATTAGGTGATGTTGCAAATACATTCAACCAGTCACACATTCAAATCCTCAATGTAATGCAATTTTGAAAAACCAATTCTTACCAATTTTATGCATTTTTATGGTATATAGATAAAATACACAGAGTGAGAAAATCCAGTCATTTGAAGAGTTTTCCTGATCAACACTTAAGACTTATGTAACCTTGATTTAAGCTGGACTTTCCTATTTGACTCATTATCGCCACTAGTGTTTGGACTTGAAACTGCATGAGACAGGACACCGCGCTCCGCCCTGATGCAAATATAGTTAAAAATTAGATTTATTTTTACCTTGTTATAGTGAAATGTTTTGTTGCCAGATGTCAGGATTGTAGATCACAGCTGAAACATGTAGTGTAGCATGAAGAAGCACTTTTCTGATCTGTTTGACCTAAGTGTTTCCAGCATTCACTGTCCTAAAAATCTTAATCATTTATAGTTTGATAATTTTTTTTAAGCTTTTGATTTTAAAAAAATCATTCAGGAAGTTTTCATGTATTTTTTTCGCGCCAAATGCCTCTCCTGCAATCAGCTGACTTGCTACGCACCATTTAGAACCGGGTTGACAAATTGGCCGGCCTGGTGGGCGGAGTTTGCACAGAATGCCTCAAGGCCGCAAGAGAAACTCCTCCCTAACAGTTCGTTGTCACCTCTACCCGGATCATCGTCCGGCTAAATAAAAAGGAGAGCGCAATACTGTCACGGGTGGCTCACGTGACAAACAAGGAAATAAATACAACGCAGTTTAGGGGGAGACTATTGCAATAAAAATAAGACTTAAATTAGATTCGTGTACTTACGATTCGCCCAAAACACCGCTACTCATGACGCAGCGTCTGAAATCTTTTCTTTGTGTTTTGTTCTGTTTGTTTTTTGGAGTTTTATCGGAATGTTCCCCATTAGCCACGCAGCACTTGGAGCTAACTTTGAACGGCAAATGGAGGCTGACGAACTCCAATGGGTCGGTGTCGCTGGCAGCACAGGTGCCTGGCTGTGTTCACTCAGCTCTGCTGCAACAACAGTACATCCAGGTAGGAACAAGTTTAAAGTGAGGACACTACGGTTATTTCGACAACATATAACCTATTATTCAAATGTAAATATATTTATCAGTAGCTCTACAACATTGAAGAATGTCAATCAACTACTTTCCAAAAGTATCAACATTTTTTTATGTATAAATGCAAAAATAAATATCTAAGCTGCTGCCATTGGTTATTTAGGGTCACCATGGTAACCACACACCTCTGTCCTGTCACACTCTCGCTACCAAGGCAGCAATATTAAAAATGAAGCCTCAAATAGTCACTGTCTAAAGACAACACTTTGATGTATAATTTGTATGTACAAAAAAATTTGTAGAAGAATGAACAGTTTGCAAAATATTTGAAAACTTCAAATAAGTGACATCAACTTTCAGTAGGACATTTGGTAGAAATCATAAAACATAAACCTGCCTAAAAACTGTAAAAGATATCAAAACGACAGTTCAGATATTTAAATTCCAACTTTCTGTGATTTTGTAGCGCTACAAAAGTGTTGGCTTTTCTCATGTTCAGCCAAAAAGCCATATATTTATGTGCAAAACCTTCACTTTAACTGAAACAAATTGAAGAGATGTGCTCAGTGTTGTTGCATCCTTAGGACAAAAATAGTGTGAATTGGCGCTGCTTAGAATTTTTTATTGTGTTGTTCAGATTAACTGATTATTCTGTATTTAGAAAGTAGAAATTAACTGTAGCTGAAAATGTCACATTTGTTTTGTAGGACCCATATTTCAGGTTTAATGATTTATCATACCGATGGATTGCACTTGACAACTGGACGTACACAACTACATTTACTGTGTCTCCCCAAGTAAGGTCAGTATGTAGATGTGTTTTTTTGTTTCAGATAAGTTTTAGTAGCCTGGAGGTGATCTTCTCACTTCTGTCTTCTCTGCATCACAGGGTCAAGAAGAAGGTGCTTCTGGTTTTTGATGGTGTGGACACTGTTGCCTCCATCTCTCTTAATGGGATCATCATCGGGACGACGGATAACATGTTTCGTAAATATGTGTGTTTCTAAAAAATGTTCACAATATGCATTTTTTAAAAATTAATGTCAATGAGCCATCTTTAACGTAACGTGTTTCTGGTGTGAAGGACTTCTCAGTCGGTGATCTGCTGAAGGACGGTGAAAATGTACTGGAAGTTGGTTTGCTGTCTCCGGTTCTTTATGCCTCTAAGAGGAGCAGAGCTCATTCGTCCTACAGAGTGCCCCCCGAGTGTCCTCCAGATGTCCAGAAGGGGGAGTGTCATGTCAATTTTATACGAAAAGTAAGCTAAATACTCTTTTGTATAAAAAGCAGTAACATTTTTACCTTGCATCTGAATATTTACATCATTTTGAAAGTGAAGAAATATTAAAACACATTTTAATCGATTAAATTTAATTAAACTTTTTAAAATCCAAATAGTGTTAGGCTATAGGATGAATAGTTTTACCTTTAAAGACGATATTTTCCCCTTTTTTTCAGCTGTCCTTTCACGGTTTGTGACCTTTAAGTGGCAGTACAATAAAAATCCGGCACGCTGTAACTCACCTTTTTATTTTCTACAAGCCAACACTTTAAATGCCTGTGATGTGGATTTTCTACTGGAAGAAAGCACAATTTATTTATTCAAATTAGTAACAATTTTAGTGAAAGTTTGAGATTAATGCTTTGGTTTAAAACCAAATAATTCCCAAATGAGTGTGTTTTTTTTGTCTTTGGTCACAAACGACTGAAGCTGTGTTTACGGCTCTGTCACAATGTAACATTTTAAACAGCCTATGAAAACATTGTCTGACTTTAAAGATGTCTACATTGAAGAGGGAATTAAAAAAATCAACTGGAAACCTCTTTTGGACGTCTACACACACTGCAATGCTACGGTTAGATCAACCTATGAGTAATTTAGTCATAAAAATTTCACAAGTCTAAAACATTATAGTGTGACAGGACCTTTAGATGTGAAAACGACTACACTCATCTTTCCGTTTAGACCTACCTCTTTAGGTAAAACTTTTATCTGCTTAAATAAACCTTTGTTGCTGTAGGAGCAGAGCTCTTTCAGTTGGGACTGGGGACCCTCGTTTCCCACTGTGGGCCTGTGGAAAGATGTTCGACTGGAGGCATTTGATGTCCTGCAACTCATCCAGCTGTCCTCTTTTCCTCTGTACGGTACGCTCCATCGGATCTGACTAGCTTTTTTTTTTAACCCATCTACAGAAATAGAGGATGTTTTTAGCTACTAGCAGTTTAAAAAGTGTTGCATTATTCAGTTCTGTGTTGTGCAGTATATCAACAAATAAAACAAGCTTATTGTTCTATTCAGATATTTTGAATTTTCTAAAGTTTTGTGTATTCTTGTAGCTTCCCAAGTGAGTGTGGGATAGTTTAGTTTTAGTTGTACCTTTGTGTTACTTTTAAAACAGCAATAAGTGCTGGTATTTGTGTATATCTTCAGAATTAGTGCATTTTCCCCCTAATTGTTTAGATTTCTATTTTGTTATGATTCTTCTGCATCTGTGTGTTCAGACTACACGTCCACACGGTGGAGGCTGCAGGTTGAGCTGCTTGTTGATGCAGTTCAGACCACCAGTGTCCAAGTGGAGCTCTCTTTATCGGAGCTGGACTCAGAAAGAACCATCCAGATGCAATTTCTGCAGGGAAGGAGGAAGTACAACTTCACCTTGCATATCAGCGAGGTGCATGAAGCACTCCAGTCAAACAGCTGGGAAAAACAAAAACTAAAGCATACTTTCATGTCAACAATATAAAATTCATTTATTGTTTGTGGGGGATTTTTTTGTTTTGTTTTTCCAGAGCAGCAAGATGAACCTTTGGTGGCCCAGAGGACATGGCAGTCAACCTTTTTACCATCTCACTGTTAGAGGATTTCAGGATGAAGCTTTAATCCTGAGCTCAGAATCCAAGGTCAGGTTTTGTGAGAACAAAAACATTTTTTTTTTTTTAAATGTTCTACATCTAGAAAATTGCAGTAAAACAAAACAAAAACTAATTTAAACAGCAAAATATGTGTTTTGAAGTAACATAATTAAGGACTTCTTACTTAAGCCTGTTTATTTTCTCTGTATTTTTACATTTTAGTGTACGTCACAATTTTTTCCCTGTAAAACAAAAAAATGTCAGCTGTTTTTCAGTCATCTTAATTGATAAGTTTTCATTCCTACAGGTGTATTTTCGCACTGTGGATCTGATCCAGGAGCCAATTACTGGATCTCCCGGGCTGAGCTTTTATTTTCGCATAAACGGGAAAACGGTTTTCCTCAAAGGCTCCAACTGGATCCCAGCCGACTCCTTCCAGGACCGAGTAAATCCTGCTGTGTGAGTTGACTTTGGTAAATTGATCTTTAAAATATCTAATGTTCTTGTTCTGAGTGATGGAAGTGCTACCAGCAGGTAGAGAAATTGTATTTAATGTGAAAATGCTAAAGAACTTTGCTGAAATGTGCTGAAGAAGCTAAAACTGAGTTATTTAAGCTAAAAGGAGCACAACACTAGGTTAGCTAAATGTCTAAAGTAGCAAATTGCTAGCTAAAACGTAATAATAGCAACATTCTAAAAGAAACAAATGCTAGCTGAGAACTCACTACACACTAACTAAAAACCAAAAATAGCACAACCCTTAAATGTAGCAAAAGGCTAAGTTAAAGTATCAAAAGGTTAAGTCGAAGCTAAAAGTCTAGCCAGTAGGTTAGAGTTGAGATCAGTAGCAAAAAAACTGAAATTAGCATAAGAAGACAGAAACAGGGCACCTAAGCTAAAGAAGATTTCAAAGAGAACCATGGTTTGAATGAATTTAGGAGATCTCCATGTCTGTCTCTAAAGAAATAGTTTTTAAATAAAGGTAAATATTTTGGAAAGTATAAAATCTACAAAACCCAAAAGTCATCGCACCCTTCTCTAGAATGAGCTGAACCTTCAGATGTATGAATGGCAAAAAGGGCAAAGTTAGATTGTAAAAAATGTAAAAAAATAAAATAAATAATAATAATAAATAAAAACAGGAAGCCAAAAGTGTAAAAGCTGAATCTACATTTGGGCAGCTGTAACAGGGTGGTTAGGGGAGTCGTCCTGTAACCGGTGGGTTGCCAGTTCAATCCCCCGTTCCTGCTGTCCTTGAGCAAAACACTTCACCTGCCTTGCCTACTGATGGTGGTCAGAGGGTCCGGTGGCGCCGGTGCATGGCAGCCCCGCCTCCGTCAGTGTGCCCCAGGGCAGCTGAGGCTACAGTGTAGCTTAGCCCCATCAGTGTGTACAGACTGTAGTGTGAAGGGGGCCCTATGGGGCTTGATAAGGTCCAGCTCATTTACCATTTGCAATAATATTTCAAGCTTTGGTGCATTTTTCCAGACCTAGAATTAAAAATAACTTGAATGAGCTTATCTTTGTTTAATGCTTGTTTAAACCTTTTTTTTTTCTATGTCAGTTTAAGGAACTTGCTTCAATCGGCAGCGGACGCTAACATGAATGCCCTCAGAGTCTGGGGAGGTGGAGTGTACGAACAGGATCTGTTCTACGACATCTGTGATGAGCTGGGGATCATGGTAACTAAAATCACACTTTACTGATTTGCAGAAGTAAACATTAATGTTTATCAAAATGTGGTTAAACTGCGTACAGTTTTCATTTAGTACAAATCAAATCAATATTATTCAGCTGTGTGTATTTTTACTCAGATATTTGTTGCTGCTGACAATTTTAAATGTTGTTTCTCAGCTGAAAACCTAATATTTAATCATTTGCAGTTTAAATTTTTATTTAATGAAGCCAAATATAAATACACACCTTTGCTTCCTGATCTTAGTTTGTTTACTTTGTCATCGTAGGATTTCTGTTTTATATAAAATCTTTCATTTGTTTCTTCTGGGTCAGTTTTGGGTTTTATTACTGGTAAGTTGCACTGTCACTGCTAAATACTATCTAAAAAAAATCATGGTTTGTTTCAAGTGTTCAAGCCTAAAGTAAAATGAGAAACAGTAAGGTGATTTTTGGAGTGAAGGCTGTATGGTTTTGAGTATGACTCAAACATATTTGTGAACAGATGGCTGCTCACAGTGTTAAACCGTGTGTCTTTAGGTTTGGCAGGACTTCATGTTTGCCTGTGCCATGTATCCCACAGAGGACGACTTTATTCAGACAGTGAGGGAGGAGGTCATCCAGCAGGTGAGGGGGGGTTCATTGTATTTGTTTTCTCTTGGTTTTGGAATATGCTTAATAAAACTCAAGGCCATGATTGTTCAGTTCAGCTTAATTTATTCCCTTTTTAAGATTTTCAAAATGACGACCAAAATAGTGAAAACTATATCATCAAAACCACTAACCTCCATTGTCTTTTCTTTCTTTATTATTTCTTTTTTTTCTCATTTTTGCCCTTCAGGTCCAGCGCCTGAAGTCTCATCCCTCCATTATAATTTGGAGCGGGAACAATGAAAATGAAGCTGCTCTGGCGACCAACTGGTTCAACATCCCAGCGTCCCAGAAGCCTACATATATAAAAGACTATGTGGAGCTGTATGTGAACAACATTAAGAAAATTGTCCAAGAGGTTAGATTTAGATTTTATTTACAATAAGTTTGCTGTAAACTCCAGTAGGAATCTGAGTGTAATGTAAGGATTTGCCTCAGGAGGACCGGAGTCGTCCGTTTCTTGTCTCCAGTCCAACTAACGGAGCAGAATCTGAGCAGGAGGGATGGGTGGCAGCGAATCCCTATGACTGTCACTTCGGAGACGTCCATTTCTACAGCTACACCCTCGACTGCTGGGACTGGAGGACTTTTCCTCGGACCCGCTTCGCCTCTGAATATGGCTTCCAGTCCTGGCCTTCTTTCTCCACTTTGAAGCTGGTAAATAAATCTTACAGGTTCATTTCACCCAAATACTTAGTCAAACAAAATGTTGCATTTAGTGCTGTACAGGGTGAGTCAAAAGTCTCAGGACATCCTTTTATTCCAGAAACAAAAAGGGAAAATTAAATATCTGAATACCCCTACAAGTAATGGGTGAGGAGGTCTATCTTTTAGGTTATGTCCAGAACATGGCTGCCATCTTAGCCTAGAAGATGGTCCCCCTCACCCATTACTTGCTGAGGGATTCAGATATTTGATTTTTCCCTCTGTTTCTGAAATACAAGGGTGTCCTGCAACTTTTGACTCACCCTGTAGATCAACAAAGCATGGGTTTCAAAAAGAAATGGTTAATATGGGGATTTTGTGGTTATTAAAGTAACTTAATACTAGTAAAATAAATGGAAAAGGATAAAAAAAATGTAATTTAGACTTAAATAACGTCTTCACACAACAGACCTGAATAAAAGCCTTTTAAAATTGTTGTGTCTTATTGTTTTTTGGGACTCTGAAGGTTTCTGTTCCAGAAGACTGGAGCACCGACAGTAACTTCACCTCCCATCGTCAACATCACGAGAGTGGAAACCAGCAGATGCTGCAGCAAGCTGCTCTGCACTTCAACTTACCGAACTCCACAGATCCCCTGAAGAGATTTACAGACACTCTGTACATCACTCAGGTAAACCACCCAAAACACACTCCCATCGTATGGTACGCACCACCGTGGTCCTACAGAGAGCAACAATGTAAATCTCTGGTCAAGTTCTTGTTTCCATTCATCGGTCAAGCTTGGATAAATACACAAACTGCACTAAACTTGTTTAAGTTGATAAGGTTTAAAGGGTTAATCTAAAAACTAAGCTGTTCTTTGCCACTGCAGCATTTTTAAATAGAATAAAAAATTTTAACCCTTTGATTCTCCAAATAATTGTTTTAAAGTAGATCACTTTATGTTGACTAAGGACAGAGTGATAGTTGTTTTAGTAAAATCTTAATAGTAACAATGTTATGATAAATCTAACACGCTGGGTTGGGGATGACTCTCTGCTACTACCACACCAAATTTTATCTCAATATCTGTAAAATTAACAAAGTTGTTTCTTTTTTGTGTTTGCTAAGTGCACTTCTGAATCATTAAATGTACCCTAATGAATGATTCCTGGTGAATTCATAAAAATCTGCCCACTGGTTTGAGATATTTTGCTGACGGACCGACCGCAAACAAAGCATCTGAACATGGGTTTAAAACAGGAAGCTGGTGACACGTGTGTCGTTTCAGAACAACAGGAACATTTAGACCGACAGCTGGTGTTATCGTTTATCCCGTTGAGTCACAGAGTTCACAGCTTCTGATCTTCGCAACATTTCAGTTTGCTCGTAAATACAGCTGATTATCGCGATTGTTCAGGTCATGCAGGCCCAGTGCGTGAAGGCTCAAACTGAGTTTTATCGACGGAGTCGGAGTGAAATCATTGAGGGGAAAGGTCACACTCTGGGCGCTCTCTACTGGCAGCTCAATGACATCTGGCAGGGCCCCTCCTGGTCATCAGTCGGTGAGTTAACTCACTCTAAGCACATTTTTAGGCTGATCTCTGGTCTGTTTGTCACTTCCTGTTGTACAAGTCTTTGTAGTTTGTGCGTGATTATTATAAATGTGTTGTAAATTACTCAGGTCTTCTTATCTCTCTCTGTACAGAGTTCGGCGGGAAGTGGAAAATGTTGCATTATTTTGCACAGAACTTCTTTGCTTCAGTCCTTCCTGTTGGTTTTGAAGATGACGGCACGTTGTTCATCTATGCTGTCTCTGACCTGAGTCATGACCTCAAGCTTAGAGCTGTGGTAGGTTTTTAAAATGTAAACAATACAGAATAAAAAATAAAGGTTTGGCATTGCTTGAAGGATTGCATATCGCTTGCCAACTTTCAGTTTTAGACTTCTTTTATGTAGAAACATCCAACAATCATTTCATGAGATATTTTGCTAACAGTGCAGACAAACACACACAAAGACATGGGCACAAACGTTACCGCTCCACACTTTGCGACGAATGAAAATTGATCATGAGATAATCTCTTTGTTGTATCTCTGCTCGAGGTTCATATTTTTAAAATAAATTTGAGTACAATATTAAATATGTTCTTTTTCAAATTTCACAGAATTAAAAAAAAAATCCAACTCAAATCAAGTAAAAACACTGAGCAAAACAAAATGTAACAAAGCTTATTTAAAAGTTGTCTATTCTGAACTTTAATGCAGCAACAAACATTAGCTTGTTTATTAAACATCAGTACGAGGTTTTAATTAAACTTTCAGAAAGTAATTATGTTTGGAGTCAGTCTGATTTAAGATGGCTGCCACAGTTAAATGACCTCATCAAACACAAAAATGGCTACAATTCAGCTTATGTTACAGATGTTGAGCTATAATTTGGCGTGGTAGTCGCTGAGAGTCATTCACATCATGCACACTGAGCCTAACGTCTCGTTTAAGCTTTAATCAAAATGACTACGGCTTTCTCCATTCTCAACATGAGACGATCTTAGTCTAAAACTCTGGTATAAAATGGTCGGTTTCTTATCCAGTACATCAGCATAAATGGCTCTTTTTTTTTTCAAATTTTGTGACTCAGGTGAACGTGTACTCCTGGTCTGACCTGGACTCGATCTGCACTCGGACGTCGGACCAGCTGCTGGTGTCGGGCGGCAGCGCAGCGGCCATCTACAAACAGCCCGTCGCTTCCTTGCTGGCAGGATGTGGAGGCTGCAGCCGCCTCACCTGCCTGCTCAGCTTCCACCTGGAGGACGAGCGCAGCGTCCAGCAGGGTCCCACCAACCACCATTTTCTCTGCTCACCTAAAGACGCTCAGGGCCTTCAGAGACCCAACATCACAGTAAATATTTCAGTTGAATTAATTCCACACGTGAAGTCAATGAGCGGTCGTGTGAGAAGCTCTAAAATAATCAAGAAATTCGGTTTACAACATTAACAGAATCTCAGAATGCTACAGATAAACTTCTGCTTGCCTTCAAAATAAAAGCATCCCATAGAAGCTCGTGAGCATGAATATTAGTGGGGCAGACATTAATTTTCTAAATCAACATCGTATGTAAGTATGTTACAATTTGCTGCATATTTTCTGTGACGAATATATAGGTTACGTTACTTTTAATCAGTTATTTAAGTTGTCGTCTTTTTTTTTTTCCTCCCCGCAGGTTGTATTGTGAAAAAAAAATTGGTCAGAAAAACGCCTCCTGCTCCCACTGAACATATTTTGTATTTTAATTGTGGGTAAAATTAATCAGGTAACTACACAGCTTTTTAGATTAGATATCTAATTCAATTGTAATTAATAATTCTGTAATTACACTCCAGATTAACAAAGTTAAATGGGGGTAAGATGTTTTGTGAACTAATTCTAAGTAAAAAAAACAAAAAAACTGAACTATGCGTCTTCCAAGGCCCTAAGCAAGACTCAAACTCAGACAAATGATTTCATGTCCGCGGTTCTATATTAGCACAAACTTAGCTCAGTAATTCACACACAGTCGCCACAGATTAGAGTAAAAATGTTCTACCTTCTTGGTGAAAAAGTTCTGTTTTTTTTTTCCCTTTTATGTTCTTAGTCTTCGGTGTTCAGTTCAAGCTTGCTTTGTCGTCTCCAAATACATTTTTATTCAGATTATCTTCTCCTTTGTTGGACACAAGTTTTTCTGAGCGCTATTCCTGAATTTTATGAGCTCACGGTGGGTCTAATGTTCATATCAATGCTCTAAAAGCAACAGAAACTGCAAATGAATCACTGAAAAACATTTCTAATTCAATTTAAAATTGTCAAAATAGTTAAAAAAATAAATAAAACACAGAATAAAACAATACATTGCAAGCTAAGTAAATAAGCAATTTACAAAGTTAATTAGGAGGAACTACTTTGTGGGGTGAATTAATTTTGTTTCAGGTGGGGCGCCCTTATGGACCAGCCACGCCTGCAAATGTTAGTTTCAAACTAAAATCAAAGATTTAGGATTTGTGTACAGAATGATTTATATTTGACTTTTAGATCATTCATTGACTTTTGTGGGCCTGATAGACTCTTGTTTTGTGATATCTCCACCTCCATCTTCTGATGCTAATTTGTAGTCTGGTCGCGGAGGCAACAGGTCTAGGAGACAAACCCAGACCCTCTCCCCAACAACACTTTACAGTTTGTCCTGGGGGACCCTGATGCGTTCCCTGACCAGAGAGGATACATAATCCCTCCAGAAAGTCCTGGGTCTTCCCTGGGGAACGTACCCAGAACATTCAACCACAGGCCTGAACCACCTCAACCAACTCCTTTTGATGCAGAGGAGCAGCGGCTCTACTCCGAGCTCCTCCTGGTGATGGAACTCCTCACCTTATCTCTAAGGCTGAGCCCGGCCGCCCTATAAATGAAGCTCCTTCTGCTGGTTTCTGGGATCTGGTACCTTCTGTCATGATCCACGCCTTATGACTATAGGTGAGGGTTGGAACGTAGACGGACCAGTAAATTGAGAGCTTTGATAGCTCAATTCTTTTTTCACCGTGACTGACCGAAGCAACGCCCTCATTACTGAGGATGAGCCCCCAAACCATCGATCCATCTCCTCTATCATCAGTCATGAACAAGATACTCAGAGACTGAAACTCTTCCACCTGAGACTCCCCCCTGACCCGGAGGTTATTTTTAAATGAAATTGGCTCTGGATCTGTTTTGAGCTGAATTAGATCTCAGATTTGGACTTTGCTGTGGCTACTGTAGCTCAGTGGTTTGTCCTAGTCTGTAATCCTGAATCTGGTTGTGTCAGTAAGGACATCCGGCTAAAGCAATCGTCAAATATTTTGGGCAGGTTTGGTTGCTGTGGCGACCCTTGTGGAAGAAAGCAGGGAAAGAAACCAGCTTTAGTCTTTGTGTAGTGCTCTGAAATGTCTTCTGTTGTGACTTGATGCTTTATAAATAAGCTGAATTGTTAGATTTTTTTTTTTTACAGGCAAAGGTGCAGGAGGACAAGTCTGGCTTCACGGTCGTCCTCCACTCTGACTCTGTGGCTCCTTTCGTCTGGCTCGATGTGGGACACGTCCCGGGACGTTTCAGCACTAATGGCTTTCTGATGGTTTCAAGAAACAGAACTGTCCATTTTGAAGCCTGGCAGCCCACCAGTGCTGCAGAGCTGTCCCAGTCCCTCTCAGTCACAACTCTGATGGATGTATACTGAACTGAACCCTGCAGTCATCCAAAAGTGTCTCCATTTTGACATTTGTAGGATTTTTTTGAATGTCTGGAAGATCTTTTGGTCCCACTATTTTGTGGATATTTTCTAAAACTTGTCAAACATTTAATGAGTAACAAACATTTTTTTCTGAATCTTGTTTGTAAAGCATCTTTTCTGGACGTTTTACTGTTAAACCAGAGAGGGAGGAAGAATTCAGATAATCTGTTACCTTGATTTTTTTACTGGAAATGAAGCATACACGCACTTTAAAATAATCTGAAATGTGCCAATGCAGCTTTAAAGCAGCTTGAATCTTGTATGGAAAACAAGTTTCACTCTAATCCTGATTATTATAGGATTGAGAACAAAACAAAATATTTCTGAAGTCGTATGTTGTAAAGTAATGTTTAACAGAGTTTGATGTGCACTGGAAATATTTCCGTGTTTTGCACAGAGTTCAGACTTTAATGGTTGGCGTCATGCACGTTCATATAAAGTTACTTTTTTTTCATGATTTAAATCGTTTTTCAGATTTAAAATTTAGAGTAAATGGAACCGCTTTAATTTGTTTTCACAGAGAAATATTGTTATAGACTGAATATTGTTTTATGTTTATCATTGTGAAATTACTATTAAAATATGATAATATCAAACCACTTTTGAAATGCTTTTTGGACTTATTTTATTTGTTGCCACAGTTAATCAAGCTTAGCCAACACAAAACCACACAACAGTCAGTCGGAAGTACTGATGCAATTTAGAGGTGTGTAGTAATTAAGTACATTTACTTTGTTACAGTACTTAGGTATTTCTTTTAAGGATTTGTATTTTTACCAAGTATTTTTTTTGAATCATAACTTATTTTGTTACATACAATACATGATACTTTTACTTCTTTACTTAAAAATTGAAGAAGTTACATGTTGCAAATTTAATGATATGACCAAACTCATGAAAGTTGTTTTCTGCACTCTAAAAAAATAAAGTGTTGAGTTTACTCAGCCAAGTTATGTTTATTCCACTAAACACAGTTAAGTAAATGTAAAGCACTCAAACAAAAAAAAAAAAAAGTCACCACCTGGATTTAACTAAGCTCTATGATGTGGGGTTTCTGCAGGTGGTCCGGTTTGGTTCAGCAACAGTCTGAGCTCAAAGAATGAGGTCAGTTGACGACCTGAATATACTGAATCCATCAAAGGATTTTTTTCCCCCTGATGGTATACGGCCATGTTCCAAGATGACAATACCAGGATTCATCAAGCTCAAATTGTGAAAGAGTGGTTCAGGGAGCATGACGCATCATTTTCACACACGGATCGGCTCCACAGAGTCAATTGAGAATCTAATCAAAGCTAAAGGCGGTCCAACAAAATATTAGAGTGACCTTTTCATTGGTGGCAGCTTTATTTTTTGTGTATGTACATTGCTTTACATTTACACAACTGGGTTTAGTGGAACTAGTTTGGTTAAGTAAATTCAACACATTTCTAGTACTTATAAGTGAAATTATTTTTTGATCATATTCTGTTAAGGTATTTTTACTTCTACTTAGTTATTTTTTTCAAGTCACAGAGACCTGCTGGGACGTGGTGACTACATAAAATATTTTAAAAACGACTGAATAAAAGACTTCCAATATTATCTATTTTCATCAGTTCTGTTTGAGAGTTTTAAGTTAGTAAAAAACAAGACCCAGTAAAGTTTAGACCAAAAAAATAATCTACCTTAGCTGGATGGGTAAACAGCTCCAGATGACGGTGACACAAACGACCCACAGGATGAGCAGGTCAGGTTCAGGGACACGTGGGACTTGAGTGACTTTAACTGCCCCAACTAGACTTTATAAAGCAGAAAACTCCTCACTTGTTAGAACCAAGCTAATCTTTTAGAGAAAATCTCAAATCTCTTCACTAAATCCACACGTGTTTTTTACTGAAGCATTTGCAATTATTTACAATCTAACAATAATCATAGGTCTATAAAGTACTTTAAAAAAATGACTAAGAAAAAAATACCTTAACAGAAAATGACTTTGGTAAAATATAAATTTCCCTGAGAAAAATACTTAAGTAAAGTCATAAAACTGTTCACAAAAATTGGGAAAGTAAAAGTACTTTTAACACACTCAAGAAATAAACTGTTGGATTTACTGAACCAAACTGGTTCCACTAAACCAAGTTGAATTAATTGAGCAATATACATATTTTTTTTTAAAGAAAATATATATATTGCTTCATTTTTACTGTTGGAAACAACTGACATGACTTGGTTGAGTAAATTCAACACTTCATTTTTTAGAGCATAAAAAACTCCTTAAGAGACGAGTACAGATATATTTCATTTTGTAACAAGTAACAAGGTGTTAAATTTTAAAGTAAAGAAGTAAAAGGATCATTTTTAGGTTTTAAATGTGACAAAATAAAAGTAAAAGTAACAAATTAAATAAAATGCTTGATAAAATTACAATCCTCAAAAAAATATTTAAGTACTTTAATGAAATGAGTAGTATAAAACTTTGACAATAATATTACAGCCAAAAGTCAAAGGTGGGTGATAATGTTTTTGCTTGTGTCTTGGCTTATCTGTTAGCAAAATATCTCATGAGTCACTGGGCATATTTTAATAAAATCCTCAAAAAGTCACCATTGGATGCATATTTACAACTGATTACCTTTTAGAGTCAATCCAAATCAAAATGGCGGCTACAGCTTACTGAGCTGAAAATATAAAAAAATGGATCCAACTATACCAATTTTGCAGATATTATGCAAAAATTTGGTGTGGTAGTAGCTGAGATTGATCCCCAATACAAAATCTGAGCACTGTCAGAATGTGTAAACTTGGTGTGTGAAAACATTTTTTATTAACCACTTGGACACAGAAACAACTGGACATTTTGATTAAAATTTTAGGAAATCCCTGGATGTACTCCCGGTTGTTCTGTGGGTTTCTCAGCTGCTTTGTTACTACATGAGGTGTTATATGGTGCAGAGGAAACTTTGTGATATGATGCAGTCAAGACTAACTACTGGTGCTCACCGAGAAAATAGAAAACAAAATAAGGATATTAAAAGTTTCAATTATGATCTCAAATAAAGGTCAGGTTAAAATACAGATTTATGTTGTTTTATTAATCCCCAAAATTTAATATAACGTTTTTCAATTGTCTGGAAAATGCCGTTTTGAGTAGATTTTTTACTAAATTGCCCAGAGGGAGTATACCTCTGGACCCCCCTCTAAACTGCTTCCCTCCACAGCTGCTATGAACAAGTGTTCTTCATTGCTGTCAGCAGATGTTTGCAGGTTTGAGGTAGACTTCTGGTTTTCTGTTTCAAAAGAATTATAATGTTAATTATTTTCATTGTACAACCTGGTTTCTAAAGATAAAAATTAATATCAAAGACAAAACTATTTGTTTTGCACAAGTGGCACCACCTGACATCTTGCCTAGGGCGCTGTTAGTGCTACTAATTTCATTAGATTTTTGCTCTAAACCTTAGCATTACCTATTGAACTTGACTTTGTCAGCAAAATATCCCACGAGGAAGTATTTTAACTAAGTAATCGTTGGATGTACTGATGAAACAGATTACTTTCTGCCTGTAGTGGTCATGCGCTGCCGGCAGGGGGCGACAGAACTATTTTAACGATTTAACAGTTTATTTTCTTCCAGCCGAGTGAGTCAAACTTGAACTTGAGGGTCCACACGTCCCACCTGTGTTTCCTCCAAAGGTGTGTCGCATCACAACAACAACAACACACACACACACTACACGTCCCAACGTTGAGTGCGTGTAGGCACATACGTCACATAAACTAAAGAGTGAAAGTCCGAGACAGAGGAGCGCAATGGGAACAGCGCGCGCATGCACGCGCTCGTACGGTCGGTCACCTTTTTTTTTTAGCTTCATGTTTGATCTTTGAACCTCCACCACCTCAGGGAGCGCAGGCAGAGCACCTCAGCATCAGGAAAGCCGACTTAAAATCTTCCTGGACCCACGGGGTTGCACCTGTGTTCAAACTTCACGGATTTAATTATTGAGGCTGACATAAATACTCGCAGAGCAGGTTTGTTTTCAGAGGAGACCTCAGCGCTGACAGTCGAGATGTTTCAGCTAAAATGGTTCCTGACGTGCGGTTTAGCTTTCATTGGAGCGTCCCGGTGTTTAAAGGTGACCGACCAGGATGGACGTGAGTTCCTGGAGAACATTTTAGTCTATTATGGTGAGAATAAATCAGTTTCCACGAATAACCTCGAAGATTTGTTGCTGCTGATCTCAGCCAGAAGATCTGATTTAATAAATACAGAAAATCCACTGGAAGACCAAGAGGTATGGAAAAAAATTTGACCTGCTTTGTATTTAAATTTGACCAATTTACTGGAGAGAAATGGTGAGATATAAATCAGTGTGTTAGTTTTTTCTTGTTAAATGCAGGCAAAGTTTGCTGAAATAAGTTCTTGAAATAAAAGATTAGTTTTTACTTTAGGCTACTAAATTTTTGATTATTTATTAAAAATTCACACATTTTCCCACATTAGTTAAGTCACTGTTTTTGGTTGCACAAACACTTTGTATAGTTAAAGTTTCTGTTACTCGCTGTTTGATGTTTTGCAGCTTCACACATTCGGTCTGAAAGTTTTACGGATTAAAGGCCAAACGTTCCTCAAAAGTTTGCATATTGCCTTTTCATCCCAGGTTTTTAAACAGCAGTCACCAGATATTTGAGGAAGCCTGCAGAGGTGTCATGCTCAGCTACTACCACATCCAATTTTAGCTCAGTATCTGTAGAATTTACTGAGGTACATTCATTTTTTCATTTGCTAATGTTGATTCTGATGGCCTTCTAAAGAATAAGAGGTGTGCATCTGATGATTGTTTTCAGGAAATTTCATTAACATCTAACCAGTGTTTCACAAGATATTTTGCTAACAGACAAACAGGAAAATAGGCGTCTTCCTTTGCCTTTCAGTGGTGGGTGATTATTCAGCTCTTTTATCCATTTCAGTCTCTCCCACTAAGTCTTCAGAAAATATTTCAGAAACAGGACATTAAAAATTAGCAGAAAAGTAGAAAACATGTAAATTGGACCAAATAAAATCTTGAAGAATAAGATGTTTTTGCTCCTCAGTGTCAGTCAGCGGAGCAGATTCTGTCCCACTTTGGGTTGAGTAATGTCACTGAGCTGACTGTGGAACATCTGGAGAGGATCTGCCCCGCTGTGTTGACCCAGGTGCTGCTGCCCTCCTGCCCCTACACCACCACCGAGGTCTTGCCGCCTGTCGACTACTCTGGTGAGTCACTTCACCCTAATGTTGTTTTCTATTCTTAAAAACTAACTTAAATTTGGCTAATCAGTAGGTCTCAGGAGTTTCTGTTACATAATGGAGTGGTGGTAACACTTCCATCTACGGTAATTAAAAAGTTAGAACTCTTTGGATGTGCCTGTGGATTTCTTGTGTTTTTGCTGACAGTTAAAAAGGAAAAAGGAAGGACCAGAGAAATTAATTGTCTATAAACATTCAGTGTGGATGCTGAGTGCTAAATAGCTGAAATTTGTTGAAGATAAATTTACAAGCTAAAATCTGCAAAACTGTAGCTACAAGCAAAATTTGTCAAATTGGACCTATAAGTTAAAATTGGCAAAAGCAGAGCAACAAGAAGCAAAAGAAGAGCTAAGAGCTAACATGAGTAAAATCGTTGCTACAAGCTAAAATCAGTGATACTGTAGCTACAAACTAGCTAGCTAGCATATTGCCTGCTGCATTTCATGCTGGAGTTTTAATGATGAGCTTTAACTAATGTCACAGAGGATTTGTTGTGGATGACTCTCACCCATCAAATTTAAGCTCAACATCTGTGAAGTTGACTGAGATGTAGCCATTTTGTGGTGGCTAATGCAGATTGGTGGCCATCTTGAATCAGGTTGACACCAAAGGGTAACGTTAGATAATAGTGGGCACAGCTAACCAGAGAGTTAGCTCTGCTAACTCATAATCCTCTAATTAAAAATATAGCTTCACTAACATTAAACATGTAAAAAATAAAATAAATTAAAGGAAACTAACGTTACACAGCTAACAGTAAAAATCAGCAGAGCTAACAGTAAAAGCTAATGGCTAACTGCTAAGATGACAGTCTGTCACACTTCATCTCCTTCCAGCTGAGGACTGGTGGGACTGACACAAACCTATTAATATTAGCTTGTTAGTTAGCATATAGCAGACTTAAAGTTGGCAAAATCTAATTTAGCTGAAGCTAATTGGTCTGCTGATGGTTAGCTGATTAGCAGAACTATTCCCACCACGGGTTTAGATGTACATTCAAATATTAGTATTTCATTGAAATTGATCCTGTGGTTCATGAAATATTTTGCTAACAGACACAGACAACATAGGTGTGTTACTAAGGATATTTTCAGATTTGAAGACTGTTTGCATATCATGTGGGAAGACAATACGAAGGCAACATTTTGTCACTGAAAACCACCTCTGCTCTGAAAAGGTCAAATAATTTGAGTCAGCATTTATTAGTTTATTCAAAGGTAGGTTAGATGAAATCTTTAGTTTCAGGTCACCGTTCACTGTCAGGCTAATTATTTCTGTTAGTCTGTGAAAGGGAGTAGGATGAATTCTTCTGAAATATTTCAGTTTTTTTTTGTTCTTCAGTCAGCACCTGGTCATAATCTCTAAAAATTATGTTTTTTTTATTTTAATTCAAGTATAATCAACATCCATCTGAATACAATATTAAAAAATGCCAGTGTATAAAACTTTTGTCAGCTGATTTTAGCTGTTTTCTAACCTTGTTTTCTTTAACCTTGTTTGTTTTTAGCGAGACAAATTACCCATTGTCCAGGGACAACAGATGAAAAATAGCCTTTGGCTAATTCTGGCGCATTTACAGAAATGTTATTTAATGTGCGTTGTCCCTGCCAAATAAATTCAATTAACTTACTTTTTTCAAGGGACAAAATGTTCAAAGTGATGTAAATTTCTTGTGATTTCACAATCTTTGACATCGTTGTCATTTTTTATTAATCACTGACCCCTGCATCCCAAAAAGGAAGACTGTAAATATAATGGATGGATTTCATATATAAAGACGAGAGGTGCAGGTACGACAGGCAGTTGTGTTATTTAGGTGTTACTTTAAAAATGAGTATCCCTGATATCAAGTATCAGTTTCTTTTTTTTCATTTAAGTCATTTAATTGAGTGTTTCTACTCTGTCTTTGTAGGTTCTATTATTACTATTACTATTATTAAGTGTTTAAGCTGGTTGTTTTGTTTTTGAAGTGTTGAAGTTGGTTGTCTTTGCTTCAGGGGGTTTGCACCGACTGTTTTGCTTTGTGGCCATGTTGACTGATTTGTTTTAATATGGTTTTATTTTTTGTTTCATTATTTAATTGTAGTTTTTTTATTTATTTGTTTTAATATGTTTTTATTTTCTGTTGGACACCAGGAAGAGTAGTCTCTGCTGGGGCAGAGAGTAGATGGGACCGTTTAAATAAACAAATAAATTTCATCACACTAGAACTCAGCTAAGGAGTTTGAGAGTTTCATTTTTTATTTTAGATTTTACCATTGGGAGACATTAGTTTTGTGTTGTTTTTATTTTTGAAAGAAGTTTGAGTCAATTTAGTTAAAGCAAATCTCACTTTAGTTTTATTCTTTAGTAAAATTTTCTAAAATACAAATCTCTTTTTCAAGGGAAGTTTGAGGCTGAAGGCAGCTCATATTTGAAGTCGGTTGTGTTTTGTCGTGTGACTCTGACCCCTTTGCTGCCTCGGATCGACTCGGGGGGGCCGCTGACCCTTCAGATATACCGTCTCGGCCCCCCTCTGTGCTGCTGACACACTTCCAGGCAGCCGTGATTCTGATGGTCACAGGTCCTGCTGTTCTCTCCGCCAGCTTCAACAGAATTCCTCCTCTCCAAACAAATACCATCGGGCCTTTTGTTGAACTGTACAAATTCACAGATTCCTTTACAAGAAGTGGGACAAAGCCTAAGATTTTAGGTTTGCAACAATCTTTGGCAGCATCCTAAATTAAGCTGTAAGAAGCTTAATATCAACTTTAACTGAAACACCATATTTATTATCCTCTTCCAAAAGGTGAAAGGTGATGGATAATGTTTTTGCTCACGTCTCTGTGTGTGTGCGCAATATCACATAAACCTCTAAATATTTTTGAATTAAACTTTCAGGAGGTGTCATTGGATGGTACATCTACAACTGGTTAACTTTAGGAACTCAATTCAAGATGGTTTCCGCTGCTAAGCAACATTAGTTAACACTAAAATGGCTATAAGTCAGGTCAATTACAGATATTGAGTTAAAATTTGGTGTGATGGTAGATGAGTTTCATTTACAACACACACACTAAACAATGTGCGATATGCATGTTTTGAAGAAGTGCCTTTAGTTGGGTAAGTTGTTTCTTGGCTAACCTCTAACAGTTGAGCTGCAGTTTGAAAGCTGGGTACAAAAGGCTTTGTCACTGTGATTTGAGCTTTTTGGGCAGGAGCGATGTGTGCCGAGCGTTTCCAGCTTCTTGTTAGCCTGTTTGGGAGTGGTTTTAGTGTTGGGGAATTTTAATGCAGCCTGAGACCCAAGAAAAGCCTCAGAAATTCAGCTCAGGGAGGTAAAGCCCCATGTAACCATGGTGAGCTGTCCTCCAGTAAAAACCTCTGATGTGACTCATCTCACTTCTACAAATAAAAGCTTCTACGTGAAGTTTTTGTTCAGAACAAGGCCAAACCAGGGGCACCTCCAGGAGTTTTTTAATTGGGGGGGTCCCATTGGGTGGCACCAAAACCAAAAGCCAGAACAGAATTTCAGGAAATTTGTTGTGTAGTTATATATAGGTTATAACAAATACAGTTCGATGATCGACTTTGTTGTCGTTTCATCTGATCTGCGGCCGCATGTCTTGGACACTCGAGTGAAGAGAGGGGCGGAGCTGTCAACTGACCACTACCTGGTGGTGAGTTGGCTCCGGTGGTGGGG
>JARVJO010000173.1:1140069-1152917 GCA_031762555.1 Cynodonichthys magdalenae | reverse complement strand
CTGTATAGAATAGAAAATATATTATTTGCTCATAAACTTTCCGCTAAAGATCTGAACGTCTAAGCTTGGCAATACTGTTTATGTACATTAATTGATTTTACTGTAGTTTATTTCTTTAGTGTTAATCATGCTGCAGAACAACAGCAGCATCGTTTTCATGTGAACGTTTTCACCAGCAGTGTGTTAAGAATGTCAGTATTTGCACTGTAAAAAATATTCAACTCTGTTGTCTGATAGCAATAAAGCAGTTTCACGTATTATTTTTTGTTTTACAAATTTGATTTTATTTTAAATTGACATAATTAACAATAAAAAACACCTATCTGCTATACTTTTATAAATTGATTAGCTCTGAAGTTTTCTGTAGTTAAATCTATGTTTTATAATATTAAAAGATTGTCTGTTTAAAAGAAAATGGATGTTAGAGTGTACCTGCTGTTTCCAGCTCCCATGTAAACAGAAACAGTGTCATTTATGGATATTTATTGTTTTCACAGATTTATGATTTAATAAATTTCAAAAATAAAAATTAAACTGTCTTTGTTTTAAATACAGTAACACAGATGAGATATTTGTATTCATTCGTTCATTTCTATCTTTTTTCTGACTGGATGGACACAAACAGGAAGTGTTGCACATTTAGATAAACTGTAATCACTGTCCTGGAACAAAGTAACATAGATGGACTGTTTTACGGTAATTGTGTGAGCATTAGTGGCTCCAATAACGTGAAATGATTAGAAAACACAACACAAAGTAGCATCATTTTCATCTGTGACCTTGAGTGAGGGAGATAAGCCCAGAAGAACCTGTTCCTTATGCTCTACAAGCCACAGTCTCCTCTGTAAACCTCCAACAGCATGCAGCAGAGCGATAATCGTGTGTGTGTGCTTCTTTATCCAAATCAAGGTCACTGAGTCACGGCACGAACACTACAGTCTGAAAACATCCTGCCATATCTCTTTGTCCTCATCTTATCGTCAGGCACACAAACATCTAGTTTGGGCACTGAGCTTTCACTCTGTTACTGTACTTTTTACATATTGTCTGCACTATTTATGTGAATTTATGTGAGGTTCCAGGCAGAGAGCCATCCACTTCACAGGAGGCCAGTGGGAGGGGTTTTGAGCAGCACAGTTGTATAATAGTTCAATTATTTTTGACAAAAATGAATGTTTCTGACTTAATGAAACCAGCCAACTAAATGGGGATTCTCTCTTTTATATATTCCCATTCTCCATATTTAAACCTTTAAAATTGTATTCTTAATTAACTCATTTTTGTTATATCAGCTATTTTTAACAACCTTGTCATTCATGATTGTTATCCCATCATCTGCAGGAAAAAAATGTTTTTGATACCTTTTTCCCTTTAATAAATGTATTTTGTATGTACTTACTTTGATTATTTTTATTAAAAGTAGTTTGCTTATCTGCGACTTTATAAGTGTGACAAAAAAACTAAAAAGTACTTTTCAGCAGCTCTGTCTGTATTTTCAAAATGCTGAACTTGTTTTTAAATGTAAAATGGTCCAAAATGTCAAAGCTCACCTGCTTCTTGCCTGACTAGAAATTGAAAGAAAATCCTAAATTAAACATTAAACTTTATTGTTTCAAAAACTACCATTCCAATAAAACCTATTACACCACTTCATAAACTTTCTTTTTAATTTATGACATGGGATCTCATAATAATGACTTATTTTATTTGCATAACATAGTTTATCATATAAATGACTTAGTATCCATATATATGCTTATACTGATGACTTAGTGCCTTTTCATCAGACTGTCATAGAAAAACAGAGTGTCTTCAGTCAGGGGCTTCTTCAAATTGTTGTAAATCAGACAACTACAGAAAGTATTTCCTGCCCACAGCATCAGCATCTACAAAAACTCTTTAGTTAAATTAGTTACATCTAATTTCCCTCTGGAATCAATAAATTACATTTAAAACTGAATTGAATTTTAAATTGAGTTATGATGTCAAAATTAGGACTTAGTCCCTCATAACTCTATATACTTATATATTATATACTATAACTTAGTATGACTTGTCACATAATTAGGATTTAATGTCATAAACATGACTGAGAATGAGTATCTCATAAGTTTGACTTAGTATCTCATATACTATAATATTAAACATTGCATAGTAACTCATAATCAACACTTAGTTACTCATAATTATAACTTAGTACCTCAAAACTTTTAGTTAGTATCTCTCATAACCATGACTTATCTGTTATCTTAGTGTGTTATAATCATGAGTAATTACCTGATGAGTGTCAAAATAAATACTTATTTTTTCATAATTAAGACTTTATATGTTAGAACCATGAGTACCTCATACCTACGATTTAGTATCTCATAATTCAAACTAAGTAACTTGTAATTATAACTAAAAGGACATTTTTTTATTGTGGCATAAATGGGAAAACCTAATAAAGACTGTATTACTGATGTAATCGTTTTTTTCCAAGTCAAAAATTGTTACCCACCAAAGCAAATTCAAGTAACAAACAAGTACTGTATCATCTGTGTGTGCTCGTCACATTTGATATAAAAAATCAGCAAGTCTTTGGTTTTTGCAATAAATAACTTCATTGTTACATGGAAGCAAGATCAACAAAGCAAGTAAAAACAGCGCACCCAGGAGCAAAATAACCACATACATGGAAGAAACTATCATAAATAAACAAAAACAAAGAAACCCCCCCACAATATTATACAGCTGTGCCAACATTTACAGAAGAGAAAGGGAATATTCAGTTGTTGCAAGAGAAGCAACACACACTGGCTGCAGCAAACACAGAACACAAGAGGAACTTCTCCACAAAATAACAAAAAGAGCTGAATTTGAAACAAATAGAGACAAACTTGGATTATATTTATACTTTACTTTTTTATAGATTTTAATAAAATAGTTTCTGCATTTTTTTTGTACTGTTAAACGTTCTATAGCTAAAAACATCTACAGCGATCGTTCCTAAATCTATCAATGGAAAAGCCTATAAATGAGCGTTTTTTTTGTTTCTAGAGAGACTACGTTTGTTAAAAATCTAACTTTAGTACTACATCCCAGGCCTCCTCGTGATTCAACAACAGCTCATGTGGTGAAAACTGATAACCACCCAGTTGAGCTGAGAACATCCACCTGAGAGGAGAGCCTGTGGACTGAAAACAGCTGTAGAAAAATACTTTTCTTTAGTCTCTTTTAGTGTCGTACTTTCCATCTGTGCAGAAAAGACTTAATTAGTTATCAGAATCTAGACTAACACTTTAAGTAATACCACAAACATAAGATTTGAAAAAAATAAAATAAACATTTGCGTTTGTAGTTTCTACAATAAAAGAAAATTTGTTGATTTTTGGGAAAGTAGAGAAATATCCAACCTGTCCAGGAAAGTTACCTGTCAGAGCTTATATATATATCCTTAAAAGAATCAACAGTTTTCTGTATGTGACAAGTTAAAAAAAATGACACTGTGGACTTTGGCTTGAAAGATTAGGGTTGAGGACAGCAAGTAGGCAATTTATAGGTTTTTGAGAAAAGAATTGTCTGTCATCATGTTTGCTACACGGTTTTTTCACACGGAGCCCTGGTTTCCTTGTCTGAATGAAGTAAACAAGAAAAACACTTGTTTCCACATTACAATACCAATAACCTTTATCAGAGATCCATTTTATAAAAAATATTCAGGTGACAGTTATAAACTAGGTTTGGCTGTAAATATAAAGTAATAGAGAGGAATGCATATCGCCTGCCTCCTTTCAACCCGTTGTGTTAAACTAACATCTCATGAGAAATGACAGCTTAAATCATTTTGGTAAAACCTTGAAAATAATATTGATGATGTGATATGTGTAAGCGTTTGGAGTCTGTGATGAGAGTTCCTCTCAGCTACAGAATACCTGTAAAGCTGAGTTATAGATATTTTTGTGTTGGCTAATGTGGATTAGCTGTGGCAGCCATCTTGAATTGATATCCGATGATGGTGTAGTATTTCTGAGTTTCAATCAAATGTATCCAGTGGCCAATGAAACAGGGCAGACACCAACAGTTAATGTTTTCAGAAAAAAATATTGCACAATATGTAGTGGTTATAATATGTGGTGAGGATAACAGCTTATTTCACCACCAGGTTTTAGCTCAATATATGTAGAATTTGTAAGTTGGCTGTGGAGCCATCTTGGATTGCACTGACTAAAAAAGCTAATCAGCTGTAAATGAACATTCACTGATTACTTTGAAAGTTAAAAAAAAAAGATTATTACTCGTCAAATATTTTGCTACCTCTTTAAGGTCCTGTCACACTATAATGTTTTAGACAACTTATGAGACAACCAAAGATGTCTACGCTCAAGATGAAATAAAAAAAATTTACTGGAAGCCTCTTTTAGATGTGTACATACTGTAATGCTAACAATTAGCTCAAGCACTTTACCTGTGAGTAATTTATTCATAAACTTTTCACAAGTCAGCATAAGTTGTCTAAAACATAGTGTGACAGGACTGTCGGACAAACAAACACACAGATACGGCAAAAACATTGTTTCTTTGCCTTCGGCAGCGCGCGATAAAAGACAAACTATTTTGTGCAACAAATACTTTGTTGAATTCTCTGACACACGCTACATAACTCAAAGAGAAACCAGGGCTCCAGAGTAAAAAATAAATACATAAATAAATAAAATCCTGCCTTTGGTTCTGTTAAATGTCTCTTTTTGTCCTGTTGAGATCCATCACCACATGCAAGTACAACATTAATATTCTGCTCCTTGTGCTTGAAAGCATGCTTGGACATTCACCAGACAGTCACATTGAATTGCACATCAAAACAACACGCACCTGCACAGCACATGCATCCACTCAAACACACAAAACAGAAAATACGGTGACGCGACTGTACAGTCCAGCACCAGAGACACGGAACCACCTGAATTTGCCCGTTTCTTTTGGCCGAGCTGTGAATGCAAAAGGTTTGGGAGATTTTTGGTTGAGAAAAGAGGTGATATGAGGACGTATGATCATTTAGCTGAATTGTATGAAATCAAAAATGAAATCTGTGTATGTGGTAAAGTGTTTAAATGTTTTAAGACACAGAACAAAACTCTTACCACTGAAAATCCCGCAAAACCTCAGATTAAGTTCAGTTTCAATTGTGCAGTTCTCAGGTTAAAAATGTAAACTCTCGCTCCTTTTTTGTCCCCCAAGTTTTCTAATGTTTTCACTAAATCCTCACTACATAAGAAACTGTTTTATATTCTCACTAAACTAAAACTAAATTTGTGGGAGCTCCAGTTTTTGCTTGACCATCACAGAGATGTCAAACCCTAAAAGCAAATCCATATTCCACCTTTATGCTTTGCTTCTCTACAGAACCACCCCGGAGTCATGGGAGAAATACAATTTGAGGTTGTAAGAATCTGTTCCTTTCAGTTTATTAAACCGTGCACACCGATTCAAACCCAGTTCATCTGTGCATGCAGAATTCAATTTGAGAAAAATCAATTCATCGAAAAATTACAAACGTGTAGTTTTGCAGATCTGTCAACTGCAGAAAAGCTGATACTACAGGCTAATTTTAATCAAAGCAAATCATACTCCACACTACACAAATATTTACAAACCGTTAATACAGAAACATGAAGACAGCAGTTTTTATAAAGTTATACAAACATGCATGTTTATAAGGCTACATTCACACTGCAGGCAAATGTGACCTAAATCCGATTTTTTTCCCCCAACAGTCTGAAAGTGAAAAATCATGGATTTTTTTTCCTTCAAATTCAGCCCAAGTCTTTTCAGTACGTGTTACTAAATCGAATACATATCAGACGTTTTTCAAATTGATCTCAGTCTGAATGCTTGTCATCTGATTTTACATCTGTGAGGTGGAGGAGGGCAGATCCATCCAAGCATTCAGAATACTGATACCAACCTTGAGTTTAAATCTTAGAACTACGCACATTCACAGCTACAGAACACATCCAGTTACTTCAGCTTTTGTCTTTTAACTTTCCTTGTCCTGGTCGACGGACAATCCGCAGAAACATATATTAACATCAGTCGTGGACTGTTTTGATGCTAAAGTTGAACTATCGATACTTTACTTTTAACATGTCGCTTCATTCCAAAAACAACAAGCTGCATCGGAGTATCTGGCAAAAAGCAGGTTCAAATGTAAACAGTGAACTAAACAAACATGTCAGATAATTATGTACTCTGCACTAACTGCACAACATCAGAATCGACATGCTAACATGTAGCATCCATGTTTAGCTACTTCTGCAAACGGTGAACTGAATGCGACGTCACATCGTCTCCTGTGAATACAGTTTGCATCAGTGCAGGGGAGAGTTCACACTGGAGTCTGATGGAGGTCTCATTTAAATTATAATGTGAACGTTAACAAAAAAGGAATTTAGCATTAAGACCTGCAGAGTGAATGTAGCCTAACTGAACTGTTGGATGCTGACTCAAAAATATCTGAACCAATTTAAATATTTTTGAATGAATTGCAAATATGAGCTTCCAGTTTATTAACCTGAAGAAACAGATTACAAATCAACTATTTCAGAAATGTTATTTTTACTGATGATCCTTAAAGAGCTCTGTACTTTTCATGCAAAGATACAAAAGGTAAACTTCTGGGTTGCTGAGCTGTTTCACAATAAATACTGCGGATCAAATAAAAGTCTGACTAGGTCACACAGAAGGATCTGTTGCTTTTAAAGTGAGGATGATAGTGGAAAGAGGTGGGGGGTGTCAGCGTGGCATTTTAGATTTAGTGCATTAGACAGATAAGGCTTCCCTGGAAGGGACTAATGCAGCAGGAAGGGGCACAAGGAAAAGATACAACAGCAACAATCAGGGCAGACAGCAGCACCAGAAGCAATCAAAAATCATCCCCCCACCCTCAACATAATAGATGTTCTATTTGGTATATGCAGAAATCCTGCACGGTAATATGACTGCATATGTTGCACACTGCACTTTCTAAAAACAGTAAATGTTTCACCTTACATTCTTATCTGGAATTAAATCCACTCAGCATCCATAGTCAACACACTGAATCATCAACACCTCTTTCGGGTGTGACAGAAAAAGAGTAAAAAAAGAAACTTCAGCAATAACTCCACACACAAAAAAACAGGGTAAAAGTGAGGTGACAAATCAGATGAGAAATGGCTGAAAGTAGCGAGTCAAAGTGGAGCAAATGGATCAACAGAGCGAGAACATAAGCTAGACTACGAACCAATCTGTGGTCCATTACTCAGAGTAACTCATTGATGGTATGGTTTGATTGATACCTAGAGGAGAGGAAAGCAATACGAGGTAAAAGGACGAAGGAAGAGCTGGTCCGGAAAAAAAAAAATGTAGAAAGAAAATAGGAGCAGAAAATAAAGAAATAGCAAAAAGTAGTGAGATGTTTTTAGGGAAAAAAGGATATGGCCCATGAAATTCAATTTTCTTAAATGAACTAAAAATGAAACTCTTTCAGCTTGGATAGTGAATGAGGGGGTTGGGGTTATGTTCTGAAACACAATAACAACAAGACGTTCATTTCAGTAAACCCTGCAGGTTACTTTTAGGATTCAACCTGGTTTTAGAGCAGCATAGGTATCGACAGTATATTCCATTGTACCTATGTTTTCCCTGGGTTAATAATAAAAGTCATGAAAGAAGCTGGGCTCCCCCTTCAAATGTCTTTTAAAACAAATGAAAAATAAATTACAGTGAGTTACAGTGCAGGCATTGTACTGGGGCACATAGGTACCAGGGAACACAGGTATCAGAAAACACAAGTCCCTTCTCCACAGACGTGTCTTTCAGGCTGTTCTCATTGATTCAGCCAAGCATCTTTCACGACTTTCATGGGAGAACATGGACACTGAGGAACATAGGGATGATGCCCTCTTCGGTCTATTCTGTCATCCTTCTAAAGTACACAACTGGTGCACAGTGAGTTGCTTTCATGTAGGTGATTTGATTTTCAGCTTTATGCTAGGTTGGAGTGGGAGCAACAGAATAAATATCTAGAACCTGCAAATAAATTTTTGAAGAGCATACTTTATATACAAACATGGGCAGTATAATGAATGTAAAGATGGAGTTTTAGTGCACACCGAGCCGACTCCACACATATGCAGGCAAAATGAAAGTAAAAAACAGACAGAACCACAAACTGACACACAGTAGATGAAGGCACTATTGCAAGCAAAGTCCAAAAAACTAGTTGTCACAAAAAACATCAAAACCATTGTCCAAATCCTTTCTTTAATCCCTTGGGCTAGATGTTTAAACAAAAACTATTTTTTTCTAGTTTGAGGAAAGTTTTTTATAGAGTATTTTGAACAGTGTTCCTTGACTTTTGACAAAATGACAGAAAATAAAACCTTGTTAAAGGAAGGAGTTTTCACATGCTGTCAACAAACTTTCCTGTCTGTCTGCTGAAACAGGAAGAGAGGTGCTGATTCATCTGCCTCGTCTCATCCCTCTCTTTTCTCCTGCGTCCCATAACTCCCAGCTAAACACATTTAAAGGTTGTCCAGTACAGAATGTCATTTCTTCACAGTGCAATGATACACAAAATTATCTCTTATCTCTTTGTTTTATCAGCACCGTTCTAGCTGACCTTACTTTGTGTGGGAAGTTGAGTCAAGTGACTGAATAATAAGAGAATGTGTCGAGACACTCCTGACCTTGATGTCCTTACTTGTGTGGGAGCGGTGTGGTAAAAACAAACTGTTCCTCGCAACAAAAACAATCTAGCCCAAGGGTTTGATAACTAAAGAAATACACACACGTGCAGGCATGCAAACACACACACACACGCGCACCAGCAGTCGTGCACTCACACACGGTTCGCCTCCCTTCCCCCAGAAGCAGACAAGGCAGTACATTCAAGGTAACAGAAAGTCAGTCCCTTCAGAAATCCATTGGGTCCTCCTCTGCAAGGCCACTATCAGCAATGGTTCTGCCTCCGTCTTTTGTTGAAATCCCATCACTTTCAGGTTTGGCCTTAGGAGGGGTGGTCAGTTCTGAGCCCCCCTCCTGTGCACCCCAAGTGTCAGTGCTAGGCGGATAGAAGTCATCATCAAAGCCACAGAATCCTTCATCCACACCCTGATCGTAGCGCTGGTAGGTGGAGGCATGCACCTCGTTTTCTCTGGCTGTGATCTCCAGCGTGCTGTTCCACATGCCATAGCCGAAATAGATAAGAACGCCTGAAGAGGCAGAGAAACATGAAATTTGTGTAAAAACAAGACATTGCACAGCAAGAGTGTGTGTGGATGGGATTCTTGTAGTAATGTCTTCAAATAACACTCGTCGCCTTTTATGCCAACATGTTAAACTAAAAAGATCAGCTTAATGTTTTAAATTGACAGAGTTACATCCGTTTTTGTCAAAACAAAAATAACTTGTGGCAGTTTTAGCCCTTTTTTTAAATTTAAACTTGAATTTATCACCCCCTGAGAATAAACTATGATTACTATTATTTTTAGGAAAGTTTTGTTCTCAAACCTAAGATTCACAAAAAATGTTGAACAAATTTGGAACTAGAAGCACTCATGGAGCACACATCCCCACCAGTCCCGTAGTAACAAGTATCCAGTGTGGCTAAAACTCAAAAATCAGGCTAATTAGGCTATTTCATTTTAGCTAGTGAAAAGTTAGACTACATTATGTTGGCCTACTTTAGCCTATATTAGACTATGGTTCTTTGTCTGTGCATAGAAAGGTGATTTGTACTGTAACTATGAAAAGTGAACTGAAACAGAAAAACTTTGACCGATAAGATCTACGCTTCCTTAGATGGACGTGTTCTTTAAGAGAACAGGCCCATAGCCACATTAAGGGAAAAAAAAGGGATGTAATTTCAAAATATGATTTTCAGATAAAGTTCAGGTTAAAAACTAGTTTTCACTGTCATACCTTGATAATATACTGATTTTAGGTTAATTTATTATTCCTTTGAATTTAGTAAAATGCCCTTCAAATGACTGGAAAATGCATAGCTTTGATTAGTTTATTTATTTATTTTTATTTCTGGAGGGGCATGCCTACGGACCCCCTAAAACTGCTTCATTCCACCACTGCTTGTTAGAATGGTAAATGGTAAATGGACTGAACTTATATAGCGCTTTATCAAGTCCTTCCAGACCCCAAAGCGCTTTACACTTACAGACATTCACCCAGTCACACACTGATGATGGCAAACTACTCTGTATCCACAGCTGCCCTGGGGCGCACTGACAGAGGTGGGGCTGCCATGCACCGGCGCCAACCGGACCCTCTGACCACCATCAGTAGGCAAGGCAGGTTAAGTGTCTTGCCCAAGGACACAACGACTGAGACAGCTGGAACGGAGGATCGAACCGGTGACCTTCCAGTTCCAAGACGACTCCCCTAACCACTCCGCCACAGCCGCCCACACAAGCATGAATATGTGTCCCTCATTGTTTTAAGAAAGATGTAGACTTCTGAGATTCTGTTTTAAATTCAACATTTAGTTGTTAACTGTTTTAATTTGGCATATCTATTTAATTTTGGATGTGAATGTATGGAAATTGGCAGAAATTTAGAAAATTGCACCAACAAAAATTGCAAGCCCAAGGTAAGGGTCTGCCCTGCTGGGGCCAAGCATCCCCAGAGGTCAGATTATAGAAAAAATAGAGAAAAAAATAAACATTATGCACAATCACAGACAACACTGCACAATCTCGTAGTGTGAGTGCCTGATTATGTTATGAATTGGCATAGATGGCTCGTTGGTGTAAAATATACTGCATTGCATTTTCATGTCATAGACCCAAGAATAAATCCTAGTTCAGGATAGTTTTCTGCATGTCTAAAAGCAGATAACAAACCAATAGATGTTTGCAAACATTTAGCTTTTACGTAATTGTTTTTGTCCATTTTTTGCATACAATGCTCACAAGCAGTTTCACACACACATCCAGCCCAGGTTGATGTGGGGACTATTAAAAAGGAAGAAAATGTTCTTTCACTAAATAAAATAACTATTTTCTGCTTTTTATGAACTTGTGGATTTCTTGCAGTCTTAACTAGCGCAACACAACTCAAGGTTTTGATTCTATGTTTTCTGATTTGTAGTTAGATAAAGTGTATGTGTGTTGGCAGGTATTGCTGGGTTGCGGTCACGTGACCCGGATGAAGCGCGAATGTCAGATGGGGGGCAGGAAGTGGTTCAAAACACAGAAAAATGGATCACACTACGTCATCTGCAACCCAGCAATTCCTTATGTGGGGACTGTTTTTGGCATACACCCCAACTTGTGGGGACCAACTGGTACTTATGGGGACCTAAGCCTAGTTCCCATGGGGGGAAATGTCATCGGTGAGTTAAGGGTTAGGTTTAGGACTAAAGTGTGAATTGAGCTTAGGTTTAGGGCCAGGTATGTATCTGTGAGGTCAGGGTTGGGCTATATAAATTAATGGACATTGATGCAATGTTGCCACAAAGATAGCTGTACTAGACTGTGCGTGTGTATGTACTCGGTTCTGCCACAACGAGGACCGTCAAATATTTTTAACTAACAAAATGAGGTCATTTTTGGGAAGTGAGGACATTTTCTCAGTCCTCTTTTGTTTTGCAGTTCTACTAGTTGGGTTTAGAGTTAGGTAAAATACATTGTAGCAACAGCTGTCCTGGGGCAGACTGACAGAGGTGAGGCTGTCATACATCCATGCCACCGAGCCCCATGACCACCACCAGCAAGTGAGGCAGATGAAGTGTCTTGCCTAAGAACACAGATGGATAGAACTGGGATTTGAACCGGCAACCCACTAGTTACAGGGTGAACCCCTACCTGCGGTCACCACTTTCGCCCCAAGTCAAGATAACCTAAGCAGAATTGTTGCTTTATATCCCAAAAAATTGTCCTTTCCTATTTAATCAAATTGAAAGAAGAAAACAATTGTGCATAAAATCTGATTGAAATGAACTTCTCGTGGCAAACTAATCAAAGCTACCTACCCACGAGGCACCAGATTGAGAATCGTATCCAGGTGATGGCAGACAGCTTGAGCATGAGGTAGATGTTGACCAGCATGGCTGAAGCAGGTACAAATGGCACACAGGGCGCCATGTAGGGCAGCCTCTTGGGGTTCTCTGGCTGCTGAAGGATGATGACAATCAGTAAGGCAATGACAATGATGAGGACAATTAATAGCAGCAAAGCCCACCAACGACCCTGTTCAATGCAGCTCGCTCCTGAAATAAAAGAGAAAAAGAAGAATTAAAGTATGCTCCTTTTATACCGAAAACTGTACTTTGCTCACATGTTCTTACCAAAAATAATGAAGGAACAGAAAGCAAAGAAAAAGATGAAGAGCAGCAGCACACACACAGTGACAGTTTTCCCTGTGGCCTGAGTTGGCCGATCCATTTTTCCAGGCAGGCCAAGTCGTATCCTCAGTGTGTAGTAGCGTGGTCCGATCAGTTTCTTCAGCCGCCGGGACAACCCTCCCTCTGACTCCTCTGCTTCGATACCCGTGGTCATATCCACTGTGCCGTAGTTAGGGTGGCTGGCAGTGTACGCATTCTTGTCCGGTTTGCCGATCAGCATCTCGTTGTCACCGAGGGACGGCAGGTTTTTGGCTCCGCAGGTGTTCGTGGGCGGACCTCCGTACTCGTCGGCTTCGCTGGTTGGTGAGCAGGCATCTTTCTCACACTCAGCTAAAATGCCCTCCTTTTTCTTCTTGCTCTGCTCTTCAGAGAGGAAGTTCACAAAGCCGTGAATGTCGCCCTCAGGTTGGTAACGGAGGAGGAGGACACAGAGGCTGACCTGTGGCGGGTGGGGGGGGGGGGGGGGGGG
>JARVJO010000173.1:1116348-1127997 GCA_031762555.1 Cynodonichthys magdalenae | reverse complement strand
GAGGAAAAGTTCTGTGCTGCTGGAAACTAGCGCTGCTGCTCCTCCCTCCACAAAAGTGCAGAAACCGATGGATGAAAATCAGAAGACATGCGCAGTCAGGTCAGTTTTCTACAATCAGAATAAGATGATCAGATGAAGTGTTTACATGCATGCTGTACGGATTATCAATCGGCATAAACCACCCCTCTCATTCAGATTAAAAATTCATTCGGATCGAGCTGAATCGAATCAGAATAATGAGGTGTTTACATGACGCATTTTTATTCCGAATGGCCGTTTAATCCGATCACTTATGTCCATGTAAACGTAGCTACTGTCAGCTCTGCTTGTGACACCCGTGTTACTGTTTGACAGGTGTACAGTCACCGTCAAACTCCCCACCTGCCACTCTCCTTGGAATGGGTCATGACAGGCTGAGTGCTTCACACCACGTAGGTCTTGCCTCCCCACTCCTCTGGATAAGTGGAAAAATAATAATAGTGGCATTCTACCATAACTGATTGAGCAATGATAGGTCACCACACAGATTAAAAGCCTACAATCAGTTTTTTTCTCCAACTTTTTCAGTCGATGCATGAAAACACAAGTACCACACCACTTAGTGTAGGTGTATTGAAGCAGATGCTGCTTGTAGATAAATGAAAATAGTCTGTATACTTTTTGGTCATTCATTATTCATTTTAGAAACAGATATTAAAAAACAAAAATGAGTGGTTATTAATTGTTATTCTATTTTCACTATATATTTAAAAAATGGGAAAACAGTCCATTTTATTTGTCTCAAACCAGAAGTTTAACAAGGTGGAGCTAGTTAAATATATTTTTAATAACAAGTGGCAGCCTATAAATAAACACTTGCTAACTACTTTTGGATTCCTAAACTAACTAAACGCTGACTGTATTTTTTTTTTTTAAATATAGCTAGTCTAGCTTATTTCTTATAAAAAAAAAACTATATAGCTTCACCTTAATACCTCTGATAATGAGATAAACAAACAGGTTTTACCTTAGAACTAACTAACCAGGCAACCGCAATAAATAAAATCTAGCCAACTAGTTTGACATTTCTTTAACGTGTCAGCTGATAGTTTATCACTGATGATTTGAAGTGGAGCTTCTGGTGCTTTTCGCACATGAAGCCTTTCGTCAAGAGGTCCATGATGAGGAACTTGAAGCCAGTTCCACAGGACGGCGTTGGGTTGCCTAGAAAACTGTATTAAACTTCCCATTTGACAAAAATAAAAAGATGAACCATTTTGAAAACAGAATAACCATCCATTTTTCAATAACTGTTTTTAAAAAAAATTAAAAGTACGAATGACCAAAGAGTACATGGACCCCAAATCTACCCTGTTTGTGTTTTTAAGCAAACTCATTAAGTTTCAGTGCTTAATGCCTGATTTGAACAAAACTGCTTTTTTAAAAAGTGATCCAAATCTTCTAAGTTTTATTTTAGAAGTATTATCCATTAGATTAAATCATAAATGTCAGTGCAGCTGCCAAGGTGGGTACAATGTGGATGGAGGTGGACAATGAATAAATGTGGACAGAATAGAATGATTTTGCAAGCTGTCACATTATGATAAACTGGGATTTTTAAATTAGGAGGCACAAAACATGGCTGCACAATCCAACAGTTACAGCCAAGAGATTTGCTGATATCATGTTTGTACTGACTGAGAAAGTATAAAATGTTATACAAAAAAATAAAGAAAAAAAGCAAAGCCCAGTAACAAGAAAGGGATGCCATTAAATAAGTTAATAAAATGTGAATATTGTTGTACAAAGTGACAAATTAGGTCAAATTTCAAGTTAATATATCAGTCAGTGAGAGTACTTAAAGAAGTCAAAGTTTGTTTTGCAGTTATTTATTCCACTGAATGGCAGAACAGTGTCACAAGGAAAACAAATGACATATAATGAATAATGAAACGAGCTACAGTAGCTAAAGATCCTGATGGAAGCAGGATGATGCTGTCAGATCCAAAACTGATGAAACACAAAAAAAGACTAAGAAAATTGTGGAGACGTGTGATGAAGAACTGATGAGACTGGGAGTGAAGATTCAAAGTTGATGCAATCTCTGCCTTAGGTGATGCTTTAAAATTCCTGAGTTTTGATTGGCTGCTGATACATAGCACCCACAGCAACAACCACTCAGTGCACACGAAGCACTCTGTGTGAGCTGAATGCATAATAAAGATCATGAATAAATAACACACCTCCACAGTTGGAAGGCAGGAGAGAGGGGCCTGTACTTACATTTGAGGCAAAATTATAGTTTGTTTTTATGATTTAGTCCAAATAAAGAGTTTTAAATTAGGAAATGACAACATAATAGCAATTTTGGTCTAACTTTGAAAACAACTTTATGTTCTATCACACGCAATATTACAAGATCTCATACAAACGAGTACTCTCAAGAGTATGTGTTGTGAATGATTCAGCTATTACCGCAACAAATTTTATATCAATATTTGTAAAACTGCTCGTGTTTTAGCCATTCTTGTGTTTGTAAAGATTATCTGTTTCAATCATCTTCAATAGGGTTTACTCCAAAATGTACTCATCTTATAGATGTTTATCCAGTGATTACTTTCAGAGAGTTTCACTAAGAGTCATTCAGTGGTTCATGAGAGATTCTGCTAACAGAGTGTAACAGATAATGCCACACAATGTGTAACTCTCAATTTTTGGTCAATTTATTTGTTGGCCATCTTAAACTGGTTGACTTCACATGTTAACATGTCATTAAAATCTGTTCCACTGGTTTAGGAAAACAGAACGCAACTTTAACAGTTAATGTTTTAAACAAAAATCTGCACACATAATTGTAGCTTAATAGCTGTAAAATTGATTGAGTTACAGCCGTTTTAGTACTGGCCAACAATAATTAGCAACACTGGCCATTTTGAAATGGGTTGATGCCAAACATTTATAAGTTGTAGATGTATGTCCTAGGATTCATTTTTGGAAAGATCAATTACAATCAGTTTATTCCCACATAGCAGAAAGGTGTGGGCCAGATCTGGTGTCAAGCTGGCTGACTGCTGGCATGGAAAAGTGGTTTGTCAACCAGACGTGGGCCAGGTCTGGCAATTATGACAGCGTTTTTAAAATAGAATGCCACAACTGGCCCAGTTGTGGTTTGGTTTATGTGGAGCTGGACCAATCATTAGACCAGATCTGGCAAACTGAGCCACCAAAAGGCCATCATTCCTTGCAGTATCTAAGCTGAGTGCATTGTGTGGGCCAGAACTGGGCCAGACGTATTTTGCTTACATGACAAACAAACACAGACCAAAATAATCCGTTGGCAGCATGATCACATGACCAACATTAATGAATAAATAATTTAGGTTTACTCTGATAAACATTACACGACTTTTAAAATATACAATTGTTCAAAGGACTACAAAGGAAATTCAGAACAAGCTATATTTCTAAAATTTCTAAAAGATGATTCAAACAGTGAGAGATGTGTGCAGGTACTGCATGACATTTTCAGTAACAAACTCTCAAGAGCTCCTAAACAGGGAATAAATGAGAAATGGCACAAAAAGTCTGCAAGTGATGTAACTCACAGAGACGTAGGCAGTGAGACAGGTGATGAGTGAGGCAGTGATGGCATAGGGAATGGAAGTGTTGGGACTCTTGGCCTCCTCTCCTGTTGTGGCAATGATGTCAAATCCAATGAAGGCATAGAAACACGTGGCAGCACCCTGCATCACCTGCAACACACCAGAGGCAAGAGAATAAAGAACACAACCAGATGGCTTTAAATGTGTTTGAATACTCAGGATTTAATTCATGTCTTCATTCATACCCCTGACCACCCAAAAGGCAGAAACCTTCCTTCGTCCCAGTTCTCTCCGTTGACAAAGAACAGTCCAGCGATCATCATGAACACCCACACAATGAGGTTGATGATGTTCAGTGCATTGTTGAAGCCCACAGAGTTCTTCACTCCTAAAGCCACAATCACCGTCACCAACAGTGCTATTAGCAGCGCCAGCAGGTCTGGGTAAGCCTGTTCTCCTTTACCTGGACAAGACACAAAAAAACACCCAAATTCTTGAAACGTAGAAGATCAAAAAGAAGATTTTAATGGTCATACAGTTTGGTTTTATATGTTTTATTATATAGAAAGAGCAGGAGATGTGACAACATAAAAAGATTCTTCACTTAGTTTTGAGGAGAATATTTTTAGGTATATACAATTGACTCTGTGGAAGTTTGGGTGTACATACAGTACTATTCACTCTGGGTGGAGTTTGAGACCCAGAAGACTTGCAGCAGTGAGAGATATATTCCGTGAGACAGTACAAAAAGACCTATGTCTTGATGTATAAATTGTAAATGCCACAAAAAGAATCGTAAGATTAAATATAGGTCGCCAAAGATTTTAAAATGTTAGACAGTTCAAGAGTGAAAGTTTGACATCAGTTCTCAACTTAACATTTTGTTAACATCTGTAGGAAGGATAAAAGTTCTCCATCTTCAACCACTAAACCATGGTTGGGTCATAGAGGCAACAGGTCTAGAAGGGAAAGCCAGACAGTTTTTCCCCACTTTCCAGCTTGTTTTGGGGGATCCCAAAGCGTTCACAGGCCGGAACGGATACATAATCCCTCAAGTGTGTCTTGGGTCTACCATGGAACCTCCTACCAGTGAAATGTACCCAAAACACAGATAAAGGGAGGTATCCAGGAGGCATCCTAAACAGATTCCCAAACCACCTCAATCAACTCCTTTTGATGTGGAGGGGCATCGGTTATATTATGAGCTGCCCCCGTATGATGGAGCTCCTCACCCTACAAATGAAGCTCATTTCAGCAGCTTGTATTAAGGAATCTCTTTAGGTTATGATCCACACCTCATGACCCTAGATGAGGGTTGGAACATTGACTAGTAAACAGAGAGCTTTGCCTTTCGACTCAGCTCTTTCTTTACCACAACTGACTAAAGCAATGCCCTTATTACTAAGAACTAGGCCCGATCTGTCGATCCAACATCTGCTCCATCCTACCATCACTTAGGAACAAGACACCCAGATAGTTAAACTCCACTTAATGCAGAGAGACTCCCCCCCTCCGACCCACAGGGGGCATTCCACCCCTTTCCAGTTGGGAACCATAGCCTCAGACTTAAAGAAACTTACTCTCTGCTTCACACTCAGCTGCAAACAGCACCAGTGCACACTGAAGGTCTTGGTCCAGAGACACTAACAGAACCACATCATCTGCATAAAGAAGAGTTGAGACCCTGTTTTTCACAAACCAGACACCCATCTCTCCACGACAGCTCCTTGAGATCTTGTCCACCACAAACAGGATTGGAGACAAGGGACAGCCCTGGCAAAGTCCAACCCACAGTGGAAACAAGTTCAATCTTGTGCCAAGGATGCGGACACAGCTCATGCTTTCATCAGAACTGGATAACCCTTGATAGCAACACAAACACTACATACCCCCGCAGTACCACTCTAATGCCTTGAAAAACATGGTCATAAACTTTCTCCAGGTCCACGAAACCGATGTAGACTGGAGAGGCAAACTCCCACGAACCTCTTAGCAACTCTGCAAGGATAAAGATAGGGTCTGATGTAAAAGTTAAACTACAATGTAAAAGAAATAAATAAAAAGTATAAAAATTGTATCAAAATGTCAGTTCAGACATGTAACGTCCAATTTTCTGTGATTTGTTTCACCTTTGAGTGAAGTTTCTGCTGTGAAGTCTGTCAAAGCTGTAGAGCACCATAAGGGCTGGGTTTCTCATGTTTCGCCAAAATCACTGATCTTCATTGTTTTCTTTCTTGCAATTTTTGGGGAATTCTGTCTGTTGTGCAACATACCACTACCAAAACTCACAGTGCAGTTATTTCAGTTTGAGGAACACATTTTGGTTTATACACCAAAATGTGTGCATGTTTTTTTTTAAAGCTGTGTGACAAGACAACACAAAACAGTTTAACAGAATAGTATTAGGTACCCTTAATGATTAAACATTTCACTTCACAATGTTTAAAAGGACTTTGTCTTTGTATGTTTGAAATAAAAAACAGCTCTATTTTCAGCTAAATTCCACCTTTCCCTGAGGTGTGGAGGAAAAATTTAACAACTGGAAATGGAAACATCAACTTTCCAGTAGTGACCTGCCCTGTGGTCACCCCTTTGTTAGGGACTGGATCAACCGGAGACATGCAGAGGTTGAGGGTGCTTGGTTCTGGTTTGCTGATCCAGGATCTAACTCAAAAGAACTGAACAAATCAGTGCCACCCAGACAGAAATACTGCTGGCACACACAGCATGAGTGCACCACCACACAGGCAATCATCTTCTACTTGGCTCTGACCTAAAAAAAACTGTGTTGCAAAATTCAAGCTGGCACTGCTGCTGTTGTTTTCCAGTATGTCATGACTTCCAACATAAGCAATAGTGCCAAAAAATGTCTAATACGGTTTGGTTGGTTTCCCAGATAGTGTTCATATTTTATCATCAATATTTTTCTTAAGAGTTTAAAGATTCAAGAAAATCAGGCCCATGTTTTTAAGAAAAACATTTTCTGTTTGGAGCTCAGACAGTTTATTCAATAAAGCTTTTTAAAGTCACTGATTTCTTTCCACCCTGGATAATTTGCTCTGACCTTTTTGATGAAAGTGAGTGACATAAAAGAGATAAAAACAGAGATGTGATCTTTCAGAAGGTCTCCTGGGTGAATGTCTGTTTATGTTTTTACAGAAAACCTTTCCTGACGTTGACCCAGTCACTAATGACAGTGGCTGCTAAGAGATGAGCTGTAATTTTTTTAAATGGACCAAGATACTTTGGCTCAACTGATTTACCTCCAGACATTTTCAGGAAAGGCCATGGCCTTTGACCTCAATATTCTACTTATTTATTTAGGTTTCTTATACTATAAATCTGAATCAGCAAAACTTTTTGAAAACTAGCAGGTCTTGAAGAAACAACTGCTGCCTTTCATGCCAAATATTTAAACTAAGTTATTTTATGTTGACAAAATGACAATTGTAGTCATTTTGGTAAAACCTTGAAAATAATGTTTTGTGCAATCTCATATGATACCACATGAAGTCACACTCAGAGCATGAATGACTCTCAGCTACTACCACACCAAATTTTAGCACAATTTCAGCAAAACAGAGTTAAAGCAATTTTTGTATTGGCTAGGGTTAATCAGACGTGGTGGCCATCTTCAAAACATTTAATGTTTAATTTATGAAAAGTTCATTACAACTGGGCTTTTAACTAGTGGGGCATTGGGGCATCATTTTGGTACACCATGGTATTTTCTAAAGGTTATTACTGCTGTATCAAAATAATCAATATCACCCAACCCTAATCAGCTGTAGATGTATATCAAATATTCTTTACATAAAGTTTCAATAAAATCTATCTAGCGGTTGAAATATTTTGCTAACACACACACACACGCCAATATGATTTAAAACAATCATTCACCTTACAGGTCGTAATAAAAGCCAAATGAAGTGTTTATGAGTGATGCTGCTGTGGGCTCTTACCCAGGCCGTTCAGCGTTCCTATGTGTGAAATCATGAAGTTGCTGATGCTGTGATTGGCCAGAGAGTCTGCCATGCTGCTGAGAGCTGACGCCCCTGCTGCTGTGCCAATCAGATACTCCAGAATCAGGTTCCAGCCTATGAAGAACGCCACGCACTCACCCACCGTCACATAGCTGTATGTGTAGGCTGAGCCTGTGGTCTTAGGCACGCGTACCCCGAACTCTGCATAACACACTCCTTTAGGAAAAGGAAACACGCATACATCCATTAATTTTTATTACATGTGTCAAAGGTGGGTTAAAGGAAGTGATTGGAGGATTATGGTTTATGAAGATATCCCCTGAGGGCATTTTATAAAAGATAGCTCTGCTCAGGTGATGCTCATGCCCTTTTAATAATTGCCTCCTGATTAAAAGGTTCTTCATAAATCATCATGGTTTAATGATAATCAGAACAATTGCATCCATTAAAGTTCAACTGCTAAGAGACATTTAAAGATCTATTTACACCTAAGTCAATATAAGTGTGTGCTCACCTGAGAGTATGGATGCAACAGCAGCGATAATAAAAGACACAATCACCCCAGGTCCAGCCATCTCCTTGGCAACCAGCCCCGAGACCACATACATCCCCGTCCCAACACAGCTACCAACCCCTAGCGAAACCAGGTCCACCGTGGATAAGACCCGGGCGAGTCTGGTCCCGTGTGAGCTGGTGCCTGTCATGGCTGAATCCAACATCGACTCCACGGGTTTGGTCCTCAGGACACGGGATGTGAAGGTGTTCCATGTTGACCCCAGCTGTAACCTGCGAGGGTCCAGTTTCCCTAGCAGGCCGCTCATGCTGAAGGTGTGTGGGTGAAGTGGGAAAATTCACAAGGAAGACTGTAAGATATATGTTCTGCAATGTTTCTGCTGCTCTGATGACAGTTCAGTTTTCCCCAACACTGGAAACAAAATTATTCCTTATCCATAGGTGGATTTTGTCTGTGACTTCCTGTAAAGTTTAGAGGAAAGCCATGTTAGCTTTCACCGACATGGTGCAAAAGAAAAGGTTCTGAAAGACAAAATGGGAAAAACTGTTTTAATACTTGTGTGACAACAGAGCTTTTTTATCAACACATGGCAAAAAAAAGATCTAGCATTCCTTTAAAGAATGAATAACACCTGACACATGTCTGATTCTGTTATGAACATCAGTCGAAGAAATCAGGAACACTCACACAAATCGCCATTTGAAAACACAATTCGCCACACCATCCACAAATGTTGATTAAAGCTCTATCATGCAAAAACAAGCCATATGTGAACACCATTAAAAAAACAGGGCTGTCTTCTTTGGACCAAAGCTCATTTAAAGTAAAATTAATCAAAGTGGAAAACTGTTCTGTGACAAATCAAAATTTACGCTAAAATCTTACTAAAGATAAGAGGTGCCATTCAGCCTATTACCGGCACACAATGGAAATATCTGTTTCACTGATGGTATGAGAATATTTTTAGTGTATAAGGTTGTATTCACACCAGATAGTCTGGTAGACTTGGTTCGATTGGGGACAAAATTGCGAGATTTGTTTACCTAAACTAAATTATCTAAAACTACTAAACTAAACCCTGTGAACAACCTGTTCTCCCCCTCTCCTGTGGTGGCGCTGCACCAAGAACCACTGAAGGAATCAACACAAAAACCTCAGAAGACAACACTGAGCACAACTTCGTTCTTCACAAAATGTAAACATGGAGTAATGTCAGATTTTAGCGGTTGTAGGATTCCTTTTTTTTTGGTTTTAGCAAATGTGTCAAACAAACAATCTTCAACACAATGGGCTCAGCATAAGACAAAGATGAGGCAGAACCGTGGAGAATGTTTTTTTCCCCACACAAGGCGGCTGAGACAGCTCCGTATGAGGCAGAGTTCACCGAGAAGGAGCGCATCCAACTTTACAGCAGTGATGTCCACCTTATACAGACGTACAGTGATGTATTTACAAGATATGAGTAACTTTATTACTGTTATTTCTCAGAATGACGTGTGTTATAGTCTGCTTCCTGCTTTTGGAGAGGTCTCCGTTCCGCTTGGCGTTCACACATGAAATCGAACCGCACCAGAGTTCACTTTAACTGAACCAAGGCCTAGGTTTTCAGGCGGACCAGAGTCCGCTACTTTGGGCCACATCAGAGTTCGATTACGCATTTACACCCTCCCAAACAAACCAGACTTTCTAGACAAACGAACTAGAGTTTGATGAAAGCGGACTAAACAGGGCTGACGTGAATGCACCCTTAGGCAAAGGCTGATTACAGATCTGGAAAGGCAACATCAACGTATATACAGGTATACAGGTTTTACGCTCTCATCTACACATCTTTTTCAGAAAAGGCCTTCCAAGACAAATTGATTCCATTATAACAGCAGGCTCAATAGTAGACAAGTCTAGGTGCTGAACTGCCCTGTCTGCAGTCCAGACCTCTCACCAAAAGAAAACATTTGGTGCATCATAAAATGATAAATCTGAGAAAGAACACCCAGGACTACTTAACACAGAATCCTACATGAGACAATGGGACCACATTCTCATCCAAAAGCTCCAACATCTGGTCTCCTCTGTTCTTACATGTTTAAAGACTGATGTTAAAAGAAGAGAGGCTGTTTCCACATAGTCATTTATTTTTTTTTTAGATGTGTTGCTGCCATAAAATTCAAAATGATCTTTATCTTTTCATAAAGATAGCACAATAGCGCTTTATCATTTTTTAAAATGTTTTTCTATGTTTCTTTGTGAATTTTTAAAAAATGGGATATGTGAGATTTGTAAATCACTAAAAATGGTGCATGTCTATTTGTAAGCAGACAGCACAATAATAATTAGTAACATGCAGCTGAAGAATGAATGGATGCTATTAGCTAAGCCAGTCTTTTTTTCTCCACAGCCTTCATTGCGTTTCTGTGAAGGCCCTGATGATGATTGTTCCAAGTCCTCAGCTGTAGCACAGTCCATCCTCTCAATGTCTCCTAACAGCGCTGAACCTACAATCATCATTCATCTACTTTGAATGAGCAAAAAATGTCTGAACACATGCTTGTCCATGGCACACCCACATAGCCTCTCAACTATGATGACTGCAATTATCTGGTTGTTTAAGCAGGCTGGAGTCCCTATTGTAGCTGCACTTAGTGGGCGCGATAGTGTGTACAGAGATATAAAAAGCTCAAAAGGTGATTTAATTTGAGTGCTCAAGTGTCGAGTGAGGTGAGGACTCCACTAGTTTGGTTTTTTTAATAAGGACAAGTACTTAAACATATTCTATTTATTTTGTTTTTAGGAGGATCCAAATTGCACATAGAGTATTTGTTGTCCAGAAAGCTTAGATGTGAGTGGTTCAGACCTAAAATGCAGACTCACGAGGAACTCAAAGGATTAACTTAAAATGGCTTCGATAATAAGATAAAAACAAAGAACTGGCTGGGCAGCAAAACTTACAACAAAGATGAATACATGGAAAACCAGGTAACATTGAGGACCGAAACACAAAAGAGTCTAATGCAATGGGAGACTGACTAAATAAAACAAGACTGATGAGATTTGACAGGTGGGTGAGCTGATTAGGAGTGGCAACAGGTGTGAATGGTTGATTGACTGGAAAGATACAGAGAGGCTGATTGAGGGGGAGATGAGAAATGACACAGGAACACAACGTATTGGAGCTAAACACAAAATAATATAACATGGACTGAGATGATACAAAGTGGTATAACACAAGGAGTTAAAGTTTTTGTTTTGTTTTATTACTTGAAATTATTATTGTTTGAAATTATTTTTTTAAATAGGGGCAGAAATAAGATTTTTATCTTCTTTCTGCTACCTTTTACTTGTTTTGTTTTTAAATGAAATAAATAAAAAAATCTGGCACTAAATCAGAAACATTTTTAATGTTTGTCAAAATGAACCTCAGTTTAAAGCAGTGGTTTATAATCCTAGTCCTCAAGGACATTTTCCTGCATGTTTTAGTTGTTTCCCTGCTCTTCTGCAGGTTTTTAAGTTCTGCAGAAGCCTGTCAATCAAATCAGGTGTACCAAAGCAGGAAAACATCCAAAACATGCAGGAT
>JARVJO010000173.1:1103898-1116248 GCA_031762555.1 Cynodonichthys magdalenae | reverse complement strand
ATCAGGTGTGATGCAGCAGGAAAATCTCTAAAACATGCAGGATCGTGGCCCTCGAGGACTGGAGTTTGACACCCCTGCCCTAAACCCTTCATCCAATTTTAATGTGGATACCCTTAAATGAAAGCTGAATGCCGGGACTTTATGTCCATGTACGTTATATAACTATAACTTGAATGTGTTTCAGTAAACAGGTAAAGAGACAACATTTGTGTCAGTGTCCAAATATATATGGACCTAACTGTATGCTGCAGCGGGAGGGGTTTCCCAGGAGCTTGACCCAGTGTGTCTCTGGGATTATGAAAGGTGTGTGCAAAAACAAACGACAAACAACCATGTGACCGTGCATCGACCGGTCGGCATCGGAACGAGTATGTTCCAGGCTTAAGACTACCATCATCTAATGTTGAGAACTGGAGTTGTTTTAGTAAACCTTGAAAAGGATATCAAGATAGATCTCTTTTAATGTTGTGAATGACTTCACCACTACAACATTAAATTTTATCTTAATTTTTGTAAAACTGACCAATCTATTGCCACATCTGTATTGGCTATAGTCAATCAGCTGTGGCAGCCATCTTAAATAAGACTGTTTAGTCAAGGATGTACATTAAATAAACATATTCTGCACGGTCCAATAAAATCTATCCAATGGTTCAGGGGATATTTTGCTAACACAATACACAGAGTAAACTTCGATAGTTAATGGCAAATTTTAAACAAATACTTTGTGCAATTTATTAGCGCTGGTTTTAAAACAATTTTTAGGTAAATATTTGTAAAACGGACTGCACAGCCATTTAGTGTTTGTTTTTAAAGCCATGGCACCTATCTTGAATTGAGTTGAATGTGCTTTGATTGTCATTAATGCAAGTTCCCATGCAAGGATGAAATTTGTGCTCTGCATTTGACCCAACACACATAAGAAACACCCAAGTGGAGCAGCGGGCAGCTATGTGAGCACCCGAGAGCAGTTGGGGTTGGGTGTCTTGCTCAAGGACGCCATGACATGTGGACATTGCGGGGCGTTGAACCTGTGACTTTTCAGGTCCCAAGTCGGCTGCTCTACCACTACACCACAGCCGCCCCCTTATTGATGTTGTTGAGTTGATTCCAAAAATTAATACATTGTAGATGTACTTTAAGTTATTACTTTGAGTGTATCAATTTAGCATTTCCCAAAGACTATTGATCATTGGATGTAAAATTATTGGTTGTGAGAAATGTTAAATTTCTCATTAACAGAAATGAGTTTTCAGTTGGGTAAAGTCATGCTGTTCAACACTCACAACCATTATACTGATTATGTTTGTGACACAGAAACTTACCATGAATTGTTCTCCATCACTAAACTTTTTCTCTATTTCTTTACCCAGGTCACCATCTGGCACTTTAAGGTCCTCTCTGGTTTCTCCATTGTCATCCATCAGAGACAGGAAGCCATCAGACACGTCAATTACCTAAATATATTAATACAACACAAAGGAAAAACAGTAAATTAAACTGAGCAGCTAATTGTCAGTTAGTCAAATTGTCTCAGTAAATCAGTTTTTATTAAACTGAAACTTTGACAAGAGGATCTTTGTTAACAGGATCTTTAACCTTTATGTAAAGTAGCTGGTTATGGATCCAAGTAAAAACTGGTGGATTACTTGGAATAAGTGAAAGATAACAGTGTACAGTGTGTGCAAATGTTTTAATTTGTTTTATTTTTGTGTAACCAGGTTGTTGGGTGTTGCAGATTCTGCTCATGTCCCTCTTGCAAATGAGATCTGGATCTCAATGGGATTTTACCAGGTCAAATAAAGGAAATTAATGAAAAAATGAATGAAAATAACAGATGGCTGATTAATGTTATACAAAACCTTAAAAGTGTTTAACTCTTCTAACTATTCATCATATGTAGTTACTTTCTAACATGAAAGTTGTTAAGTACACGGATTTAAGTCATGTTTTCTCTTACTCTCTTTTTTATGATTTGGGCATTTCATTACCTAGGATAGAAGAAGTATAACGTTGTATGGTTAACAAATTCAGGTTATATTTTACTAAACAATACAATGATGCAATTAGATGATGTAAATCATTCCCGCTTTTAATTTTGCTAAAGGCTCTGTCACACTACAAAGTTTTAGACAACTTATGACAACTTGTGAATATGTTTATGTTAAAGATAGCATTAAACAAATGTATTAGTAGCTTCATTTGGATGTATACATACTATAATGCTATTGATTAGATTGAATCTATAGCCTGTATGAGTAATTTATTTGAACCATAATGCACCATAAGTTATCTAAAATGTTACAGTGTGAAAGGGCCTTCCGATATAAAACGTAGGAATAACAGTAATGTTAGGCTTTAGAAGTCAGTTTGTAAATTGTATCATAGCATCAATCTGTCTAGTAACATGCAAAGAGGAATATTTTATTAAAAGTAATATTTTGACTTCAACCTGAAATTTGTATCTGTACAATAGCTGAAGTCCCTCTCAACTCATCAACGAGAGAGAAACTGCACACATTTTGAACACACTCACTCCTCCAGTCCATTTAAAAATGCCAATTACCCTAATGTTATTGTTTTGATCTGTGGAAGGAAACCAGAGCCCTGTTTCACAAAGCAGGATAAGTGAAAATCCTGAGTAAGTTCTGGGGTAACTAGGTGCATATCCTGGATTTTTGGTTTCAGAAAGCCAGATAGCTGTTATCCTGAGATAACTTACCCCCGCAACTTACTCCGTGAACCAACCCTGCTCTGTAGCAGGATTACTTGAACATATCCTGAGTTAGTCTGACTCTTTAGCGGAAAGCTGCACCAGGAAAGTGTCAGAGAGGGCGTGTCCTTTTCTAAAGAAGTCTGTAGATGTTGGAGCAGAAATATAGGTCGGGAGTGAGTGACAATTAGACGTCTTGTCATTTCTGGATCAAAATCTGAGAATTTGTAATTGTTTTTGATTACTCAGCTTTCAATCTTTTCCTTCAAGTACAGCTTGTAGCTGTTTCACAGGAAGCTTTAGAGACAAAAAAATGATAAAATTTCAGTTACATTTCTACTCTCTCATGAGGTTATGATCAAAGTTTTAAATTCTTAAAGCAGTATATATTTTTATTTTATATATAATTTATTTTGTTTTTTAAAATTAATAAACTTCTGGAAAAAAAAAGTTTTTTAAATTTTTGTAAATTTTATTTTTACAGAAAAAAAGCTGAGCTCCAGAGGTAGATGGACACTCTTTAGCTCTTTTTGTGAAAAATTAACAGTCATTCTGCTCATTGAAAGTTAAATATATTTTAAACCTACACTAAAACACCTCAATATGCACCTGGGTCTGCTCCCTTTATGTAGTAGACAAAGTTTCTTCGTCTACATCATCCGCTGATGAAACTAAACTGAGTTTACTGCAGTTCATTATAAATGGAGGTCAGACTTAATCACCTATAAGCACTAGACACATATCCTAACATTATCATGCTACTTTCAAGTGTACAATATTAAATATTGGCAGAGAGAAGATGGGGTAACAATTTTTTTTTTTGCAGAGGGGCACACAATAATTACATGCACTGAATTTAGCTTAATTATGTAATTTGTTAAAGGTTGAACATAAGAGCTTATACCTGGACCTTAACCAACTTTAATAAGTTTTTATATTTATTCTTTATTTGCTGCTATGTACAAGCTGGGCTGCTCCTATACACACATTTAATGCACACACACTCACTTTTATCCACTTGAATAACTGTACAGAATAAAAGTTTAGATTTCTGTGAAATCATAATCACGCATTGACTTATGCTGCGTTCACACTGAACGCAATTTCAGCATCAAAATCGCGTCCAACACTTGAAGTTGGACGCTTCTGCACTTTGAGGTCAGATGCCAGTCAAAATTGCTTGAGGCGCATCAAGCGCGTCAAGAGCCTTTTTTTCCCCTCCTCTGCTGGTCTTGGTTTAAGGACGGATAAAATAAAGAAAGTGGCTTTGCTTTATTTACTGAGCTCAGGAGAACGTAGCGCTCCCCAGATTATTAATTCATAATTAATTCACCAGATAATTCAGAGACGTTCTGGCTGAGTTTGGTGAGTTTCACCACACAGGAGCTGCAAGCTGACGAGGCTCGCTTCAGAACTATTTATGTCCTGAGCTCGGTTTGATGAGCCGCTGGCCTGCACCGGTGCCGCTACCTCCTGCCAGGACACCGACTACAGGCACTGAATTTCAGCTAAAGAGCTCCTGTCCATCTGTCTCAGGTTAGTGGACATCATTCAGGAAACTGTCCCGTCGAAAAATCTGTCACTGCGTCACACAGTGGAGTCCCTCTGATTGGTTGATGCTCCGTGTCGAGCTTCAAAAGTTCAGATTGTTGAACTCCAGCGTTCGACGCACATCGAATGCTCAAATCGTGCTGCAGCACTTCCCACTATAGACTTTGCATGTAAACCTGACGCTCCAATCGCGTTCAGTGTGAAGGCAGCATAAATCAGCAATTCTCTGCCACACAACTCCGTTTTTCTTGCAGCAGCAACAGTATTGTGTTTTTTTATATTTTTTTTAATGTACATGTTGATATTCTCTAAATGCTGTCCTTAATATTTCTAGTTCCAGCACCAAGAAATGGACTTCTGGTCCTATTATTTTCTCCCGTTGCCATGGTGAATCGAGTTATCTGACTTCTATTGATGAGGGCTTCATGCTCCAACTTATCTCAGGGGTAAACTTGACTCAGAGTTAAGTTACCCAGTTGATATCACTTGTTCTGAAACCGAAAATCCTGACTATCACATAGCGGGGTAAGTTGATTCAGAGTATCTGTGTCAACCCAGGGTTTGTTATGCCTGCTTTCTGAAACGGGGCTCAGAGGACCTGCAGAAACCAACGCATGAACAAAGAGAACATGCGAACTACACATTAGAACTTGAGACCTGTTGGTGTGTTAAACATAGAACTACTTTCAGAGTAACTAATGCAAAAGTAATGCAGAGTAAGAACCTGCACCTCTAATAAAATAAATATTGCACCATTTTAAAATTCAACGCAGTTTTCAATAACCATAGATTTATTGCAAAAACCCATTGGACAAAGACTACGATTAGTACTGGTCATAAAGAACCACATTAATATATTTTTGGTAACTGCAACGCATGGCTGAAATACCTGGGGTCAGTATTATATCTACTGTTTGCTAAAACTGTAGCCTTTACCAAAGAAAAACGCTGAGGAAGATGACAATAACAGAGCTGAACAGGCAGAACAAACATTGGAGGAACAAGATGAGAAAAAGAAAAAAAATTAAGATCAACTTTCAGAACTGAGTGAGCATTTCACTGAAAAACAAAATACTGAATGCAGACAGGGCAAAGCTGAACACTGTTGCAATTCAATATAGATTTTACTGAGTGAGTTTAGCTTGTTGTGTTGGCCGTTAACTTTTTTTACTTCAGTAATGTTTGTCAGTTTAAACAAGGTATCATAACAAAATGTTAAACTAACATCCTTTAAGGTATATTTGCAAAAGTGACATGTTAGGAGCAGTAAATAAGTGAGGAGTAAATGCAACTCAGCTACATAAATTAGAGTTCATTTTGGTAAACTTCTTGCACATAATGTAATTAATCTATAAGTAAGATATTTAATCAGTTAAATGGTTTATTTGACAGAATGTTGAATGTTCAAATTTATAATTTAAATTTTTTTTTAAACTGTACATAAGACTGAAACCCTAAGAAAACATTTGGAATTCCAGACTCATTTATTGGCACTTTTCTGTTTAAAATGACAAAAACTACTTCTATTTTATGTTGTATTGTTTCGTGTTTTTAACTTTCTGTCAGAGGAGCATTTCCCTAGAGAACATAAAAAACCCTGTTAGTCAGGTAGAATCTAAACCAAGATGAAACTGCATCAGTGACACAAACCCCTTGCTCAAGTCATGAAAGCAAGATATTATTAGTATCAAAGGCAGCAGAAACGCCTGAAAGCGCTAAAACAGCAAAGCTGCCCGAATCAATAGTTAGAAGATAATTAAAACTTTTAAAAGAGCCGTCTCTGTGCTGTGACATCATTTAAAACCTGATGGAAAATTCTCACGGACGGTGTTGAGAGTAAAAATTTTTGAAGTTGAATAAAAATAACTTTCATGTTGATACTCAACATGTTGGGTCGAGGCATTACCACAGCCTATTTAAAAGCAGCTGAATCACACAATTCATTTGTTCTTACTGTTCAACACTTCAGAGTTTAAGCTTGAATTTGATTTGCGTTCTTAAACTAATGTCTCATAAGAGGTCTCTGCTAGACAAAGGAAGTGCATGCATAAAATATAAGGGTGTATTCACACCAGGAAAGTCCTTTGGTACAGACCAAAAACAGACTTAAATTTTTTTCCCCATTTGGTGCAATGATACACATCTAATTTTAAAACGGCGTCAGCAAATGTGTGACTAGTTTGGACATTGTTTGTGGCGTCCATGTAGTGGTAGCGTTAGCAACAGTGGCTCGTGAAGTCCAAAAAGGTGCACATTTCTTGTAGTTGGTTTGAGGCCAGTCTGTATTCACATCAGAAACAAACCACACTAGAGTTTGTTTGAAAACGGACAGAGACCACCTCAAAAGTGGGTCTCAGTCTGATTGTTTTGTCTGCACCAGGGTTCACATGAATGTATTCATGTCTGCATGAAAGGTCCAGACCAACGGGGGAAACAAACTCTGGTCCATTAAAGCATACCAAATGTGTCAGGTGTGAATACATCCTAAAGACCATTTAGAAGTGACTTACGTGGAGTTCTAAAAATTCCCAGTCAGTAGCCACAAGGAAAATAGGTACTGACTTGTGGTGTCATTTTAGTTTTGATAATACGTTCATCATTAATTCTACTTAGATATTAAATCTATGTGGGATTCTTCACCTGATAGTCTTTCCTGATCACATTTGGAACATCCATATTATGAGTAGAAGGGCAGATGTCTTCATACTTCTTCTGAGTAAAGATGTCAAGTCCAGTAAGGTGCACCTGAGGATACAGATCAACTAATTAAATCCTGCTTTTGGAACAATAAAGAGTCTGAAATAAAAAAAAAATGGAACACCAAACTAAATCAGGAATGTGCCTTTAGCTCCAATTCCAAAATAGGTAGATGAAGTCAGTGTTACCTTGGCATGACCATGCTTGCCAGTTTTTGAGGTAGACATTTCAACTATCTTACAGGGACGTCCTTTCAGCATAACGAAGCCATTCTTCCTCAGTGCAGAGCACTGCATGGGGTATGTGGTAGAGGCCCCAGCATCTGCAGTGGAGAAGTCATCATCTGCCATAATGGGCCTCAAACTGCTCCAAATAATCAAGAGAGAAAAAATACAATAAAACAACAAATGTAATATTCAAATAGTGTTAAAAAAAATATAAACTTCCTGCGATGATGTGTACATGTACCTTGCGCCAAACATACCACATGTAATGGAGTCAAAAAACATCGAGTCTACCACACACTGCCTGGTAGGAAGTGGTGCACACTAATGGATATTTTCTGACTCTTATTTATTCTTCCATTATAGCCCATCATAAAAGGCAAAACAGTGATGACGTTATTGACAGTATTCATGTGTCTGTACCATTAACAAAACATCTTGTGAACCAGTGGACAAAAATGAATGGAACTTCACATAATTTAGAAAACGTGCTTGCAGTTTTATCCTTAGTCTAAGAATAGGTGATTAATATGTTATATTACAAAGAACACTATTTAGATGTCTTTTTAGTAATAATAAAATGTATTAAAGTCTAATTTTGAAGTATTTGAATTTCAACAGTACTTTTCGTCTGTACCGAGAAGCAACCACTAAAAGCTAACAGCTAGTTACTTGATAATGTATCACATTTGTTGGCACATAGGAAGCTGACTTATCAGTTTTACTACGCAAAGACTACTCAGGGAACAATGCCAAAAGTACATGATGGACAAGATGTTAGCAACTAGCACTCTGTAAGTGCTTCAAGGCCAAATATAGCTAACACAGCGGCTAGGCAAAGCAGAACGCTAAGGAGCCCATTAACTACGTGGCAGTCAGGCCAGATGAGCATCTGACACGGCAGCTTCAAGCAGGCGGCTAGTCTCAGCTTCCACCGTCGTTCATTTTCAGCTTTTGTTAGCCCAGTTAGCATGCTAACATCAATTAAGACCGGGCAGCTAGCGATAGTTAAAGCAGTTTGTTCAGAAAACATCTTCTTGTCATTACTCCCAAATTATTAACAACTCTGAAGATTAACGCACTCCTATTACTACAGACTAAATAAGGCATGGCAGCTCCGCAAACTAGTGCGTCACTCCATGCCCCGTTGTTGTTTTTTTATTGCCAAAAAATGTTACTTTAAAGTGTTTTCCTTAGCCTACCTTCAATCTTGCTTCCACGAAAAGAGAAGAATCAGTGCGCATGCGCGGAGTTTTCTTTACGGATGGGCACGAGCGCACGAGAGGGAGGGTGGGTGACCCGCCTCCTCCTTTCCGCAGGTCTGCTGAGGACAGCAGCCTGCAGTTACACTGCTCCTTTTTCAAAAACACCATCATCCGTGATTACATATGTTAAAATGGAAAAAGAAGCTTACTTTGCCGAATTTATTTACAAATATTCACAAGACAGATTCCTTATTGAGAAAAAAGCTTGTATGAATATAGAGTAAAAGTGCTTTGAAATCATGTGGAAAAAGTGCTAAGCTAAGGTCTTCTGGAACTCAAAACTCATTATTATGATGTTTTAAATACCTTTTATTCAAAATCCATTTCAGAAAGTTTTAGTTTTTATTCTGCCAGGTAAAACCTAACCTCCCTAACAATTTGTTGAACCAGATCATCCTCAGTCATACTGTACATGTATTAATACTAGTACTTTAAAACTTTTGAGTTGGTTTATAAATATAAAACTAGGATTCAAGTGTAAATCTATTCTGTCCAGGAAAAAACGCTAAATTACTAGTTTTAGTAATAAAACTTATGACACTGATTTGCAGAATATTGTGCATTTATTTAACATGTATGGTTTTATTGTCCTAATAAATGCATTCATTTTATTGACCTGTATTCACCATCATGCTGCCCTTACAGAACAAAACACAGAAATTCAGTCTGTCCAATTTTTACACTGAGAAACTTTTTTTTTTTTCATTTTTGGAAGTGTTCTGCATGCAGATTTTTGCAGACTGGTATATAAGCCTCTGCTCATCTTTACTTCTGAGTGATTCAGCCTCTCTAAAATACTTTCTTTTTTTAAGAACTCCATCTTTTTTTACTGTCCTGTTGCTTATTAACCAAATTACTGTCATTGTAAAATGCTTCTCCAGTTGTTGTTTTTTTTGGTGATTTCATTTATTTTTACAACCTTCTGTTGACACATTCACTTTTTTTACGTGTTGCACCATCAAATTCAAAATGACCTTTTAAAAAAAGTTAAAAAGTTCAATTTAATGTGTTTTACTGTGTTTCACTGTGAAAAAAATATGGGTTTATGAGACTTACAAACCATTGAATTCTGTTTTTATTTACATTTCACTTTATGCTTCAACTTTGTCAGAACTGAGTTTATAAAGATTTTCACCAGTTGTTTTCTCTTTTTTATTGCTGAGACATTAAAACGATAAAAACATTGATGGTAATATGCTGAAAATAGAACAAAGGGAAACTGCAGAGTTGGGCTAAGATCAAAAACAAATGTAACCATTTTTATACAGAGTCCACACAGGTAATATTAACCCTTATTCATAAACATTACACTTATACTGTAAATACTGCAACAAGACTTTCATTTAAAATTTTACGTAAACATTTAACACAAATAATTGTCACTGCAGTCACACTTGTGATCTTTTTTCTGTTAATACTTGGGTGATAATAGTGAAACTCGGCACCTTTAAGCCTCTGATGATGTTTTGAGCTGCTCCAGTTCAGCACTGTCTTTCCGAGTCTTACGTTTTTTCTGAAACATGGTGGCGATCTCCTCAAACGTTTTGCCCTTAGTCTCTGGAACGCGGAAATAAATAAAGAATGTGAAGCCAAAAAGCAGCACAGCAAACAGGATGAAGACGTAACAATCCAACCAAGTCTGGTGAGAAGCAGGAAAAACACAGTCAGACCTTCTGCAAGAGAAAGAACTCCCAATGACATGATACTGTACATGTACAGCTGGGCTGCTCACCTGTATGTAAGGAAAGGTCATGCCTATGATGAAGTTACTGGTCCAGTTGCAGCAACCGGCAAGAGCGATAGCTGCAGGCCGAGGCCCCTGGCTGAACAGTTCGGCTACTATGAACCAGGGGATAGGACCGGGACCGATCTCAAAGAAACTCACGAAGAGGAAGATGGCTGACATGCTGACGTAGCTCATCCATGAGAAGTCGCTCTGAAGGGAAAAACAACGTGATTAAAACATGTTGGCTTGACAGACAAGTTTCCTGTATAAATTTTAAACAAAAAAGTACAGATTATTGCCCTCAAATTCTTACCTCCAAACTTCATAATATTTACATATTATTTATACTTTTTGTCTTTACCTGTAAGAAATATTTTGTTCTTAACAAATCTGAATTTAACTTAAATAAATAAAGCAAGTAATGAATTATGCTTAGTGTACGTGTTCAGTATACAGCCCATGCTTTCAAGAATTGAAGTCAACAAACCTGAAACCTTAAGCCCACTGTCATGGCAACCGCACAGCAGCACATACCTCCCAGACCAATCAGAGTCAAGGAGCGCCGCCCAGCTTTGTCTACAAGCGCCACCTGGAACACAAAACCCAGACAGAATGAGGCAAAGTTTCTGAATCTTTCCAATGCTGCATACAGTCAATAATACCAGGGATATTCAACTGGGGGCTCGCAGGCCTGGAATGGCCCCTCAGGTGACTTCAGTCCGGCCTTCTGATGAGTTCATTTAAAACTAATACATACATATTTGGACTTGTATGACAAATGATTCAGTAAATATTTTAGGTGAATCAATTATAAAGATGATCTATGACAAAGTTATGCAACTCAGTCTGCTTGCCAATGACTTAATTTATTATAAAAATAGATTTTTAATCATAAAAAAATGTTCTTCTGTAATTTATTTAAAATTAGATTTTAAATTGGAAAATAATTTTAGGAGACTGCTTATTTAATTGTTGGATGTCTGGCCCCTGAGCTGTTGACTTTCAGTAACTGTGGACCCCTGAGCAATTTAGTTGCCCTGAAACAGACCCTTTTACAGTTCTGTGGTTTTACTCATCAGTATGTGATAAAAATGATTTGGTCTTTACCAGTTTTTAAAATGACTCAATTTTATCCTCAGATGTACAAAAACACACAACAGATTCCACCAAGTCATCATTTATTAAACAGAAATGAGTCAAAATGAAAATCCTGTGTTTGATATTATGTTTAAAAACATCCTTGCTGCTTTCAGAGAATTTAGGAAGTTCAGTAGCAGCCAGGTGCTGTTGATTAAATGTATCGATTAACTGATCATCAGTGTGAGCAGCTCTGCAAAAGCAGGAGTTTTGTGTGCTGCTCAGGAGCAGACGGGTGTGTGTTAACACAACGCCGAGGCAGAAAAACATCAGCAATGACCTCAGAGAAGCTAGTGCTTCTCATCAGTCTGCAACGGGTTAAAGCTCATCTTTTAAACTATTCGTCCACCATTCTACAGAGAGGTTATTGACAATTGGAAAACATTTCGGACACTTGATAATCTTCCCGTGAGTAGATGCTCCAGCAAATTCACCCCGATGTCAGACCGTGCAGTGCTCAGAGAAATGACAGGCTCTACACGACTCAGTTAGCAGGTTAAAGTTTGAAGGTCTGAAAACGACAATAAAAAAAGACTGAACGAGTGCAGCTTGTTTGGAAGAGAAGCAGGAGGAAAGCTCTTCTCTCTAAAAACAACCTGGCAGCACTTTGGTAAAGTTTCAGCTGAGTGAACCACAAGACCTCTAGAATAAAGCTCTTTGAATTGATGAGACCAAATTAGAGATGTTTACCCATAATGCACAGCAGCATGTTTGGAGAAGATCAAACACAGCACATCAACAGAAACATCTCTCATTCTGGTCCAACCTGAATCCATCTGTCTGATAGATGAAGCTCGGATCAGACTGGGTCTTGATGAGAACAGTGATCCCAAACCCAGCAGCTGATCTACAACAGAACGGCTGATAAAGGGTTCTATACTTGGACCAAAATTGTTCCTTTTATATTTGAATGATTTGGTGAATGTATCAAGGTTGTTTAAATGTGTCTTATTTGCAGAGGACACTACATTTTTTTGTTCGGGTCGAAATTTAAAACAGGTATTGGAAGTGATGGAAGCAGAATTTGTGAAGGTACA
>JARVJO010000173.1:1077672-1088948 GCA_031762555.1 Cynodonichthys magdalenae | reverse complement strand
ATTTAGCTATATTTTTTCTTTTTTGTGATATAAGGTTGTTTGTTAGATGTATTTCTGAAATTGATTTATTTATTATTCAAATTTGTTAATTGTCTGAAATAAAAAAAGTCATTCATTCATTCATTCATACGTTCTACTCCACTGCATTACAAAAATGTAGTGGAGTAGAAAGTACAGATACTTAATGTAAGATGTAGTGGAGTAAATGTTGAAAGTACCCATGATTAAGTTCACTTAAGTAAAGTACAAGATACAAGATACAAGATTTACTTGTACTTTGTTACATCCCACCACTGCTTTTTGCTCAGATATCAAGGAGGCCTCTGTAAATAACAGTGTTACCAGGTGGGAAATGTTGAATTATCATGTCAGCAGCTCAAAATTATCGTATTTTGAGGAAAATTATCGTACACACCCAGTTTGCATTTGGCTTAAAACTACAAACATGTCCTGCCACAGCTCACAAGTGCTCTGTATTCAACAAACTGCATGTTCTTTTGTTTATAATAAAGTTAAAAAGCACCGTATCTGACTGTTCAGTAAGGAAAGTAGCGATTGGATGTCTTTTTCTTTTCTTTCTATTTTTCTTTTTTTACAAAAGCTTTATTGCAAACAAGAACAAAGTACAAGAAACTGAGCCAGAGAGAGGGTTTTAGCTGCACATAAAAATAAATACTAGATAAAATGACAATAATAAAATGTATGGATGATGATCAAATTTAAATGTTGCTTATACCCCTCAATTCTCAGTCCCACCTTTTTCTTTCGGATTATACAGCTTTAATTTTTTTCACATAAGTGATACTACCACGAAATAGAACTTGTCAGCGTCATCTGACTCCAGGGTAAATGCTGCGTTCCAGTTGTATCGGAACTCGAAGTTCTGAAGCCGGACTGACGTCAGTTCCGAGCTGAATGCGTTCCAGTTTCAAACGTCGGAAAAAGCGTTTCTATTATTTTGCTCTGCAACAATAACACTTACAATAATAGTGATCTACAAGGCATTTTGAGTGTACAAACAGTGTTAAAACATATATTTTAATAATCACTATAAAGAACTACAAGTACGTCTGACCTAATGTAAAATAAACAACACAGAACTGCTAAAAAACATAAAAGTAAAGAGTTTCATGTGCGCAGCAGCCATGTTGAAATGATGACGTAACGCTAGCTCAGGCTGCTCGGGTATGGTCTGGTTGCGCCGACCTAACGACTCGAAACTACGACTTCAGGGGGCGTTCCAGTTGCAAAAAGGAACTCGGAAGCTCGAAACTTCGACCTCCACAACTGGAACGCAGCATAAGAACCACTGCTTCTGAAATACATGCTGAGTGAAAGGGGGCGGGACGACAGCGATAACAATGAGCAATGTGTCACACTTGGATTTGAATCAGCATGTTTTACAAACAATTAAATCAAGGATGTTAACAAATAAATTGGACAATATCCTGACAATTTAGTGACATTTCCACAGTTATGGTCTTGACTGGTCTTGAAAAAAAATCCAGAGCCAAATGCGGTCGAGTCCGAGACAAGACAGAGACCATAAAAAAGTGGTCTTAAGACAGGTTTCAAGACCAAGACCAGTCTCAAGTACCACAACACTACTAAAGGGAAATAAAATCCACCAAAGTCCTGAAGCATTCTCCGTAATTTAGCCGACACAGGTGTGGTGGAAAAGAAGAGTGGGGTCACAATCTTATCATGGCTGTGAAACAATAACGTTTCACAATAAAACAGGAAATTTCATTGCTGTTTGTTGAGGAAAGTAAACAGATAAGACATAAAATAACAATAAGTCAGTTTAGAGAAATAGATGTTATTTAAGATGTTTGCAGAATTTGATATTTATGTGATCTTTTGTGCAAACAAAAATGCTTTATCTTTAATTTTCTGTATTTATTTCCTCATTTTTATATCTCTAAATCAAAGGTTTAAGACTCATAAAAGAATTATGAGTGTACTTTAAATGTTGAGTAACTTAGAGGGTGTGTGTGTTTTCAGTGCTGCTTTTATTTCATCTTAAAATCCAAAAGGCTCAAATGTAAAGCTGAACTTGCTTCCTGGGATTATAGACCTACCAAAGATCGTATAGAAACCCTTGCCTCCCGGTCTGCCTCCTCTTTCTCTCTCCTCATCTCTTCCAAATCAGAAGTTAGATCTGTTGCTCCCTTCAGCCGATGTAGACCTGCAGGAAAATCCAGCAGATGAGGCGAAATCCAGAGAAATGATTTACAATTTATATACAGTGATAATTAGAAACAATGTTGTTTTTATACCTAAATAAAACAAGTTAAAACTTAATCTTATTTCATCCTAAGAAAAATACTATCTAAGTTTGTTTCTTTAATACTACTAAGGAAAGTGACATTTAGGGAAACATGACTGTGTTGCATGTGTTTAAGTCTCACTTTTGCGGGCTTCTTGCTCTTGGCCCAGCAGAATGTAAAGGTACCGTGGGCTCTCCGGACACAGAGGCAGCAGGAGGGACTGTAGTACTGCAGGAGCTCCAGATAGACCAAGCAACAGGGGCCACATTTCATCATTACCAAGTACAAAGTCCAGACCTATTACCTACAAACAAGCACACTTACTTCAGATTACAGACTCACTGTGGTTTCAAGCAAACATGATGGTATATTACACAGCTATTGCATGGCTGCATAGAGTAAAATATCAACATTATAAATATATAACTCCATACATGGCTGACAATTATATATATATCCCAGATTTTGACAAAGCTAGAATGTTCTGTATCAATAATAGGTGTTTAGAAGTATTGCAAATCATTAGATCTGGTATTTTATGTCAAATTTAATGATTTGCAATTCTTTACACCTATTATTTAAGCACAATAGAACATAGTGAACATTTCAACTGTAGAAAATTGTACAAATTTGGGGAAAAAAATATGTATTTTTTTATTTTTTGGAACAGAGGAAACAATCTGCTGTAAAAAAAAGGGGGGGCTATAAAGATAAAACAGCTGGAGGAGCCTTTTACAACAAATTTATAAAAATTCAATTCAATTTTCTTCAATGGAAAACTGGAAGACTCATTATCCCATCATTCATATTATTGTCAAAAGATCAAAGGAGAAGGTTGAAAGTCAACACTGGATGCTTGGGATCTTCTGGACCTCAGGTCTGATTCTGTTCTGGATATCATCTCATGGGAACCCTTCCACAAATCATTGTTTTTAAAGCTTGTTAAAGCTCTATCATGAAAAAAAATAAACCATATGTGAACATCAGTTCTGGACCAAAACTCTTTTAAAATGAACTGAGGCAAAGAGGAAAACTATTCTGTGGTCAAACAAAACCAAAGTTTAAGTTTGTTTTAGAAATCACGAACACCACATCCCCTGAACTAAAAAGGAGATGGATCATCCAACCAGATATTGGCACACAGTTCAAAACCCTGCCTCTCTCATGGTATGGGGGTACAATTTGAACAAAATCACAACTTTTCTGGAACTGAGGTTGTATGAGTTTAAGTATGCGTGCTGTATGTCTATGTGTGTGTGTGTGTGTGTGTGTGTGTGTGTGTGTGTGGACGGATTTTTCCTACAACATGGGGAAAATGTCCCCCAAAAAAGCAGCCTTGTGGGGACTGAAGTGAATCGTGGGGACCAGGCTTAGGTCCAAATGCAAGTTACAGCTGGGGGGTTAGGTTTAGAACCAAGGTTTAGATTAGGGTCAGGTAGGTTCCTGTGAGGTTAATTTTAGGGTATATGGTCAAGGTTAGGCTATAAAGTAAAAAAAAAAATGAATGGAAGTCAATGCAAGGTCCCCATGGGGTTCAAAAACAAACGTGTGTGTGTGTGTGTTTCTCACCTGGCTGATTAGGATCCCAATCACAGTAGCTAACTGGTGTATAGTTCCCAGAGCCCCTCTGTAGGCTTTGGGTGCTATCTCTCCAATATACATCGGCACTAATCCAGATGTCAGCCCTGACACACAGAATTGAAATGATTTTATTCTTTCAGCCCTGCAGCTGCAGTCCTACACTGACGACAAGGACACAGGAGTTCATGTACCACAGTAGAAGCCCATGACTGCACGGCCTGAGATGACCATGATGTGGGGTTTCCACATCCTGCAGAGACCCATCAACAGTCCAGCAGCGATGGCCAGAACGTTGACCATCAGCATCCCCTTCACCCTGCAGAGCAGAGAGGTGCATGTTTGACAGCAGGTCCTGAGCCGTGGTGTTTAGTCTGCACTGACTGCGGTTTACCTTTATTCTCCTTTTTTTCCTCACCTGCCTCTCAGGTCTCCCACAAACCCCACCAGGAAGGAGGACACCATCCCACCAATGGAGAAGATGGCCACTGACAGTGACCAGTACATGACCACAGAGGGGTGTTTCTCAGTCTCTGAGGAACTTATATCCTCTGTGTCGTTTACTGAGAAGTCAGACTTCTCAGACCACACACCCAGGGACCGGGCATAGTGCTTTTCAATGATCTGGAACAAACACACACATTTGGATGATTACAGATGTTTAGCAGGAAATACAGGAGAGCTGAGGAGAACTGTCATCTATCTATCTATGAACAGAAAAATACTTAGAAAATGTTAAATCACAACCATAATGATAATAATATTTTTAAATTAATTTACTTTACTTATTTTAGTTTAAACATAACATAAGCCAGACAAGAGAGGTACAGCAGTGACATTTCAATAAAACACATTAAAACAAAGCTGAAATGTAAATAAATAAAGGAATTATCATGCTGTGGATCATGAGGCTCATGATGGGAATATTCAAAAATAATTTAAATAAATAAAAAAAAACTGCTACTTGATCTCTTCAAGTTTTATATTTTCTCTTAAAATGTGTGAATGAAACACATTTCTGTATTGGAGAAAATGTTCGAGTGTTTTGATGTCTCACATCAGATTAGGAGTGACTCTTGTGTGTTTTTAAGAGTGAACGCTACCTTCTGAGGTGCATTAATGACTCCTAGACTGTATCCAAACTGCAAGGACCCCAGAGCAGCTGTGAACACGGCCACAATCAGCGTTCCTGTTATTTGCTGCAGGTGTGAAAAAGTTAGAAGTTTAACTGAAAACTCACACAAACACACACACTCACACAGACATGAGCAAACACAAAGGTTAACCAGCACATATACGAGTCGGAACGCAGGTATTTTGTTTAACAACAAGATAAATAGAAATGAATTAAAAGATTTTGTTGTTTGTAGAAATAAATTTATACGCAGAAACTTCTCAAATAAGTGTAAATAAGTTTAATTTCTGAAAGAGTTCGTACCTTTCCTGTCTCCATGATGGATCCAGACTGGTAATGATCAGTGAAGATCACACAGTGTCCACACACTAATCGACTGACTCACGCATGCATGCACACACACACACACAACCCCCCCCCCCCCCCCACACACACACACACACCTCTTACACATGATAAAAGCAGCTCTTATCCTGCTTCAACAAACTTGAATAAATGTGTTTTTTTTAACTGAAACATGATTGAAAATGATGTAAAACATCATAGTTTTTGTGTTATAAATATATATATATATATATATATATATTTATATTTACATTTTATTCAATGTTAAAACTTTTATTGGTGGTAGATATTTTTTTTAATTAGTAGTAATGAAAATTTATTTCTGTTTATTTTAAGTCTAATTTGCCCGTAAATATCTATGGCAGTTCATTTTCCTTGCTTGGTTTTTACACACTGCACAAGTGTGTGCGTGTGTGTGTGTTAATAATAAACTCGAGTGTACAAAGTCTGAGGGACAAAGCTGATAGAAATGTGCACACTCCAGCAAAAAAAATAAAAAAATTATGGGGGGAAAAAAAAGAAAAAGAAGACAGATTTTAATAACATTAATCTCATTTATTTCTCTCTTCCAGCATCTTTTTCTTTGAAAAAAAAAAACATCAAAAACCGAAGAAATCCCAAAACAGGACATTAGTAATGCTCTTTGAAATGAAAGAAAAACACAATAAAAAGTTAACATCTTTAATAAAAAGGAGATATTTCAGTGTAATGACAGCATTTTTCACACAGGAAGAGAGAGTTCTGACCCGACTGACTCTCACCCCGGGAAGACAACAGTTTCTTTAGCTCAGCATTTTTATTGCTACGTTAATCTGTTCAGATCAGTGAACCTGATCTTTGCACAGGAACAGCTACAGTGTGAAAATATCTTAAAATACAACCAAAAAAAGAAAAGAAAATGCAATAAAACAACTTGAACAAACTTCAATCGTTAATAAATCTGATTTTTCCAGCATCTCTTTACATTTGTCACCATATATACATCCCACCGCAATGCCCTCAGCGTAAATTCTTCAAACTGTGCAAATATTTCAAACAAACGTCAGCCGATCTGCTTTTTAGAAAGTGCCTCATTTCAGAAGAATAAACACTAATCCAGATTAGATTACGTTTCAAAGTGGACATGTCAAAGTGCTCGTGTCCTCCTGCATCGTGTGAAATCTGAGTTTATCACACCACGTTCACTTTCTCCCTTCAAGAAACAAAAAAAAAGTTGATATTTATTAACACACATTTCCATCAGTGGGGACAAAATTATTACGACTCTTTTACATTCAGATAAAATCTGAAAACGGTACTGCAATGATTTGTTAATCCCAGGAAACCCACAAACAGGGACCACGTCTTTGTGCCAAACCTTGGTAAGTTTCAGATTGTTTAGGGAGACACTCCTGGTTTCTTTTTCTGAGTGTTGACCTTCCTTCCTCTGATCTTCATAGCAAAGACTGGTAAACATACAGTAGACTGTATATTGTGTTAAAAGACCAAGAGTCCCTGCATTTTTTCGATTTTGGGGGCTGAAGCCACACAATCCTGTTTTACGAAAGCTGCCATGTTGTATTTTTGGAACCAGAGTCTGAGCAGTAAAGAAGTCAGGCTTTAAAGGCTGGTTTATGCTTCCACACGAAGTGAGACTATGGATGAGCAACTGCATCATTTTCATTAACAACATAAGTATATACAATAGAAAACAAGAAAATACACAAATCAAAAATCAAAATAAAATGAAAGGAGGCAGAAGAAGAATAAATCTTATAATATCTGCCCCTTTTTTTTCCAAAGAATATATTCAAAAAAAGCATTATTTCCAAAACAATACTAATTTTGGACGTCTTTTCCTACTGAGGTTGTATAAAAGTGTAGAAAACACGAGGGATAAATCATCATAATCCCTCCTGCAGTGTGGCACACGTGTTGCTAAGCATATAAACAGTGATAGCAGGACAGATAGTTGTTTTTTTCACTGTAATTTCCCTTCATGGGATCAATAAAGTATCATTCATGATTCATTCACATTGTTCGAGGAGTAATCTTGTTTTTTTTAAAATGAAGAAATGAAAGAGATGAAAAGAAGATGTGAACACGTTGCACGATTTTGCTCTTTTAACAACCAGCTTCATGGAGCCGACCATATTTGTTTGACATCAGAACGACGCGCTGCTCCACATAAACAAACACGCCCACAAAGCTCTGACCAATCACACACTGCAAACCGTACTGGTCTGTGGGACAGACTGGGGACAATGACGAGGTGTCAGCAGGAGACAACAGACAAAAGTTGACCTTTTGTCTGACCTTTCCTTTAATTAAGCATGAGATAATTAATCACAGCTAAACGCGTTAGAAAAATTATTTGAACACACAGTGAAAAAAACTAAAGAAAACACTGTAGATAATTATTTCCCAGTATTTACACTATTATAACTCTCTATCACTTCTGTAGGTCCCATTTTCTAACACGTTTAACTGGGATTAGTTCCTTCATGTTTCAAAGATTTAGATCATGTTTAAGAAATTTATACAAGTTAAAAGAAAATCACATTTGTTGTTATTTTTAAATGTTGCAGCAGTAAATATCAAGCTGTATAATTAATTTAATCCAGTCAACGGGGCTGCAGGCCTAAAAGAAAGGAGAGTCACTCTGTTCTTCATAAAATAAATGTCTTTTTAAAGTTATTGTGTAATGTTTAAGTTCTAACTCAGTATCAGTGAGTACCTAAACGAAAGTAGTTTGGTCAGTTTAAAAAACGCTGGTATCGGGACACCCCTAATATTTATTATGGTCTTACAAAGTATGACAGCAATTCTTTAATTTGAGTTTCTTTAATAAATATTGTTAGCTTCAATATTCTTTCATCCCATTGTCATTTTTCTCAGTCACCTTTTTGACATAAAGTAATTAGAATCCTCAGAATGCATCATTTCATCTATAAATAATGAAAATGTGTAAAGAAATCCCCTTAAAACACAAATTCAGGGTCTTCAACTGGCTAAAGAATCACAAGCATAAACTGAGCAAAGGCTAAATTTTAATATTATTCTTGTTTATGTTTGTTTGTTTGTTAGAGCAGCTTCCGTAAACCGAGTCCTGATGGCTTCAGTTCCAAACAACAAGAGCAGGTTTCCACACTTTGTTTATAATTAACAGTTTTTGCTTTAAAGCCGACAGAGTGATTTAACAAGTCTGTTTAACTACAGCTCTCTGAAAACTCAAATAAAAGCAAATAAAAAAAAAAACATAAATAAAGCATTGTGATCAATAGTCTTTTGGCCACAGTAGGTTTTGCTTACATCATGCTAGGAACTAGATCCTGATGAGGCTGGATCCAGAATCAGCTGTTTTATCTGCATCTTTACAACCGACCCAAACGCTACAAACTCCAAAAATCAACACATAATATTGCCTTTTTTAAAATAATGCATTGTGTTCAGCTCCAACTCATAAACTTGGTACTAAAAGAGATAAAACATTATCTCTGCGTGTAAACGAACTGCTCCGCTTTGATTCAGACTTGAATTGAATGGAACCTGTTCCAGCATGAAGATTAACACACACAAACACACACACACACACACACCTTCTCAGAGACATAAATGTGCTGTATGTTTAAAGACGGACCGACTCCAAACTGTTCTACAGGAGAAGGGAAACTGAGCAGATATGAACAGAACCATGCTCTGGTTGTTCAGGATTACAGTAAAACTGATGCAGCACCTTCAGAGTTTAAAGAGTGATGGTGATGAAGATGAAGGAGGAGTTACAAAGAAGTAAAAAAGAACAAATAAATGATGGAACAGTGATTTTTGTTTTTGTTTAAAGGGACGAAGGTTTGCATACTGTTCCACTCGACAGAAGAGAGCCTCTCTGTTGAGTTTGGTCGGAGCGAGGAGGAGACGTGGAGAAGCAGCCGCAGTAGATTCAGGTCTCGCTGTTTAAACCACTGCAACGTTGGAAAGTACATTTCAATTTCCAGAACACTCCACACGTGCTGCTTCTCCAGTTCCCACACATGAGAAGGAGCGAGGATGAGACAAGTGCATGAGATGGAGGAAGAAGAAGAAGAAGGCAGGAAGTGTTCTCCAGATGTAAAACATCAGTTTGTGAGAACTGGAACAAAACGAAGCTGCAGAACAGGAAGTGTTCCACACGACGATGGAAGAAGAGAATATCTGGAACATCAGGCTTCTGCATGACCTGACCTAATCAGGAATAATGTCTTCTACTCCGTATTAGTCTCTATCTCGGTCGGTCTGGTCCATTTTGTCTGACTTTTGGTGGGCCGACGGAGGGTCTTCTGACTGTTAGAAGAGTGAGGCAGGCGGGACGAGGAGACACGTCACCAGTTCATCATGGAGTTTCTGTTGAGCGTCATGAAGAAGACTTGGCTGCTACCTCCTGAACGCACCGACGCGAAGAACACCTGGAGAAAAAAAAGGAACACAGACAGTTTCTTCAGTCTTTAGAAAACATCAGCTGGAAAACTCCAACTCGAGTTTGTAATAATCTGAGCTAAAGAAATGGCAACTTTTTAATGTACGAACCGTAAAATAAACGCAAATCAGGAAAGCTGCTAATGGGCTCGACACACGGGAGGCGACGTCGCTCTCTCTGCATTCATTTCCTACGGAACTTGTGCGATGAGGTGACAATCGCTCACCTCCTCCAGCCAAGTGACCGGCGAAAGTCGTGCAAGTGAAATTTATTTTTTTTTGCAAACCATCAATAACCTTTACAAGAAGCAGTAGAAGAACCAATCAAATTTCGTGAAGACAAGCGACCCGAGAGCGCAATTCACAACTCTGCCGTCACGTCTCTCGTGTGTTGGGTTTCACCCTGGTTGCCATGACAGCCGTTAATCACTGTGTCTTTGTGTATTTATTTATTTTTTGGGCCATTTCTATATTTCTGCTTTTATTTCTAATTATGTCAGTTTTGGTCCTCCATATTCATGCACCATATTTATGCATGTATGATGCAAACCTATATTTTTACCCTAAAAAGCTAAAAAATTTTGAATCTTCGTGTATAACGCTACCCTTAATTTCATACAGACTTGATAACGTAAACATGCAACTGACATCCACGCCTTCTTTTCATCTCTGCAGCTAACTAAAAAAAAAAAATAAAGATTTTCATCCTCAAACTTTGATTTATCCCGACAATTCTTGAACAAAACATTTAAACTTTGTGTTATTACCTTAGCAAAAGATTAAGGACCCCACCCCCAACTTTATGAATGATTTTTGGGGTCAATTTTTTGCATTATACACAAATAAACATGGTATATTTTGTATAAATGGGAATGAGAAGACTGTGTAAAAAATTTGAATTAAAAGCAGACAGTTAAAATTTAGTGTTTGACATCAAGTGTCAGTTGAACAATAAGTGGTAAAATCTTTAAAAACCATGAAGGTAACATTTAAGTCTTGGTCTGACAAAGGGTTAACTAGGTTTAAAGACCTTTATAAACAAGGGACTTTTATGTCCTTTTCTCAGCTCTCAAAGAAATACGACCTAAATAAGTCCCATCTTTTCCTCTATTTTCAGATAAGGCATTTTGTTCAGACGCAGAACCCCAAATTTCCTAGTCGCCCCCCTGAAACTCTGATGGACTCATTATTGGTTCTTGACCCGGACAAAAAGCGACTAATTTCTAACATCTACAGCTTAATAACATCTACTGCTTTGGGTCCCAAAAATTCATGGGAGCAAGAACTTGGAATCAAATTACCTGACAATTATTGGCATCAAGCCCTGTTGACAGTTCACTCGTCTTCGATTTGTGCTAGGCATAGCCTCTTACAATGTAAAGTTGTGCATAAAATTCACTACACTAATTTAAACTATCTCGTATTTACCCTTATGTAACTAACTCTTGTAATAGGTGCAAACAGTCCCCAGCGGACCACTCTCATATGTTTTGGTCTTGCCCCAGACTCGCCACATT
>JARVJO010000173.1:1040312-1060201 GCA_031762555.1 Cynodonichthys magdalenae | reverse complement strand
GGGTTGTTTACAGCGCACGCAATTTCCGGTTAGCTTCTTAGCTTAGCCTCCTTCAAAGAGGAGCTGGCGCAGGCGCATACATACCAATTTGGCCAACCAGTCCAATCATTTTAAACTTCAACAGAGGCCACGCCTCCAGCAAGCAATCGCTTCTCAATGGCCGAGAGTCCAGACCCTCTGTATGAAGCAAAGTGAAGGACAAGGGGCAGGTTTTTACCAGGCTACACAGACTCTGACATGTTAAGTAAATTTGAAACTGTTTTTGAAAAAATCTGTAAAAGTTGAAAAAAGTCTGTGAGATTGTTCTATTTGTCCGTATAGCTGCAAAATGAGGGTAAATCTGTGTAAATTATGGACAACCTATACAACTTGACATGTGACTCCTGGCAGACAGAAACGTTCGGCTACGTTAATCTACTGTTCTGCTAGATTAAGCTTTTAGCAACTGTTGGTTTTAGCTTTATTAGCTTTTTCTTTTAACCCATGTGTAGTTTCTCAATTTTTTTACTTTTGTTTTGACAATTTCAGCTTTTAACTCCTTTTCTGCTGGTTTATTTTAGTTAATTTTAGCCTTTTGTTTTGCTGAATGTAGTTTAGCTAAAACAGGTTTTAGCATTTGCTTTAAGAAATTTAACGCAAAGCTTCTAGCTTTGTAGTTAATGATCTGCTGGGTTTTGCTCTTGTTTGGCTAAATTTAACTCTTAGTTTTTGTTTTGATAATTTTAACAATGTAGCTTCTTCAAAATTTTTCAGAATTATTCTGTGATCACACAGCACGTTTGCAGAACAAATGCCATTTTTTTTCTCTTCTTTATTTACTGTATTGTAAAAATGCATGAGTTTTAGTCACTTTATAAATAAATCTGAAACAAGATACAGTAGATAAAAACTGAAAAATAATTCTTAACCTAACAAGACTATAACAATTCTAGAGAACAATTTAGCACATATAACTTGAGTTGTGATGAAAATCTGGAACTGTTTTAACAGATAAAGATGAAAAAGTTGCATCCTTTGAACAAAATGTGACAACATCTAACAGAGGAAACAAAGACTAAACTTTTAACCAAACATTCAGGACTCTTGATGTGATTTTTACACACTTAATTTGGGACAGGTATTTTATCAAGGGTCAGCTCTTTCCAGCTAAAACAGCTAGGTCACAAAAGAGACACAAGTTGCAGTTATGTAACTTTTTGGCTCGTATGGAGCTTTAGCATTCACTCTTTTATCTGTTTCCAGCAACATTTCACGATGTGGAAAATGCGGGATAGTGGGAGTTTATTCTGGTTACTTCTGTTCTCTCTTTAATCTTCAACACTGTTGGTCCTTGGTTTTCATCTTGTAGAAAAAATTAAATGTAGTGCTTTTCTTTGACCTTTTGTTTTTCTTTATTAAAATGCATGATGTTTTCTTACCTGCACTTTAGCATTCACACACCCAGGTACTTGATATTTGAGCTCATTGGCAGTGGAGTGAGACTTCGGCAGGAGGAATGGATAAGACAGAGAGCGATACTTTGGTTTCATGATCTGTGTGAGACAGACACAGAATTAATGTAAAGAGGAAAATGGAAGAAATCTAAACTGGGGAAATTAGGGGAAAAAGTTAAAGTTGCAGAATCTTTTCATGGCAACTATGGTTGTATTCACACCTGATAGTCTGGTAGACTCGGTTCGATTGGGGACCAAAATTGCAAGATTTGTTTCCATTTTCAGTTGGTGTGGTTCACATTCACACTGCGCTTTGCCAAACAAACTAAAGACTGTAAACAACCTGTTCTCTCCTTCGCCTGTGGTGGCGCTGCAACAAGACCCACTGAAGGAATCAACACAGAAACCTCAGAAGAAGACACTGAACGCAACTTCCTGATTCACAAAATGTAAACAAACATAGAGTGATGTCAGATTTTAGTTGTTGTAGCATTTATTTTTTGTTTTTGGCTAATGTGCCTAACAAGTAGTGCAGTGTGAATGTGAACTGCACCAAGTGAAAGTAAGTGTAATATCTTGCAATTTTGGTCCCTAATCAAACAGAATCTACCAGACAATCAGGTGTGAATACGACCTAAGTTGCTCAGGGGGCCACAGTTACCTAAAGCCAACAAATCAGGGAACATCTGGGGGAAACACTGAATTATGTAAACAAACAAGTATTATTATCTTTTGTTTATTTTGCTGCATTGAATCAGAAATTTAAAGTTGATGTAAAATCTATTTTCATATTAAAGGAAATAAATAAATTTTAAACATATTTTCTCTTTTAATTTTAAGAATTAACTGGTGGGCCAGACAGAAGTCACCCATGGGCCATATGTGGCCTGTATGCCTCCAGTTGAAGAGCCCTGTATCAAGGCTTCAGTCAAAAATTTCTTAAGACTGAATGAAGTCAGTGTATCTTTTACCACCTCTTTTAAATGACTAAACCATCTCCCCATTAGTTAATATCAGTTTGCTATGGTTTGTAGTCCCTATAAACTGACAGAAAATAGTCAGAGATTTTCTAAATGTTCAGCTTTTCAAGCCAGATAACATGATCATTATGCTCTTATCTTGTTTTCCATCCATGCATGTTCAGTGTGAGTGTGTGTGTGTGTGTGTGTGTGTGTGTGTGTTTGTAGTGAGTAAAATATTGTGCCTTAGTAAAATTCCATCGCTGAATGAAGTGCCTCGCCACATCCCGGGCTCCTCGTCCATGAACCACTGAGGCAATGTCGTGCCAAGGCATCCTGGGGGTGGTATATCTGTCGATAAAGTCTGTGAAAAGGATAGGAGATTAGTCGATGAACCAGGAATGTGAAAACATGGCAGAGAGTAGAGGAGACGACGCAGAGTAATAAAAATTCCAATGAGACGTGATAAAATAAAACGAGTGAGACTTAGGAGCTGTTGTTCAAAGCAAACAAATGGAAGAAAAAATTGCATTATTGCTACATGTAGGATCAGTTAAACTGGTAAAAAAGTACAGCAATAAATAAACATTCTTAAGTATATTTGTGTACCAGACCATCAAAAGGTTTCTCCAGCTGGATCCAGTCCTTGTAGACAAAGTTGCAGTAGTCTTTGCCGTGCCAGAAACGAGTGTTTCCCTGTAACTCCCCAACACCAGTCTTAAGGCTCTGACCAGAAATACTCCCTGCACATATTCACACAGAAAAAGTGTACAGTAAAGGTTACAGGGAAAGTCGTATTTTTGAAATATCTTATAAAACCACAATTCTGAAAAAGATGGAACATTGTGTAAAATGAAGATAGAAAACTGATTACAGTCATTTGCAAATCTCTTTGTTCTGTTTTATTAACAACGTAGCAATTTTTTAAACCAAGAAATTGTAGCATTTTCAGGAAAAAAAATGGCAGTTTTGAAATTTCACGGCAACAAAACGTCTCAGAATAATTGGTTCAGGGGAACATTTCTCTCTGGGAAGCTTTCCTTTTTCTTTTAACAGTCTGTAAAGGTCCTAGCCTGGTAAAAACCAGCCACTTGTTCTTCGCTTTGCTTCGTATAGAGGGTCTGGACTCTCGGCTATTGAGAAGTGATTGCTTGCTGGAGGTGTGGCCTCTGTTGAAGTTTAAAATGATTGGATCGTATGTGTGCACCAGCTCCTCTGTGAAGGAGGCTAAGCCAAGAAGCTAACTGGAAATTCCGTGCTCTGTAAACAACCCTACTGAAAGGAACAACAGAACATGCTCAAAAGTATTATGCTGCCTTCACGCACCCGCACTGTCCACACTGCTGACACTGTCAGTATGCTGCAGAGCGTGTTTATGCAGGTGTCTGTACAGACTGAAGCGAGCCATCCTGCTACGACCAACTCCTTTCAGTTTGGGTAATTCCACAAAATCGGTGGGTGGCGTCCCTCTTCCATTGCTCCGCGAGACACCATCAACACAAGACACTCCCTTATCGAATGGAGAGTTGGTGGAGCCAGCCTACAAAAAGATAGATACACTTTAGGTAGTGCACTTGATGATAAAATTATGGCAGCAAGTAGAATTTTTATTGACATACGGCATCCCTGAGGGGACATTGGGGTATTTTTTTCTTTTGCTTTCTTGAGGTAATTGTAAGGTTTTGTATTAACTGTAATGGTAAGACTTTTATTTTGAAATATTTGGTTCCAGAAACTGTATGTGTCACCACAAGTTAGGAAAGTTGACTGCGATATTGGGTGACTGATATGTTTCTGCCAAAGCTGAATCTAATTATTTACTCCTGTATAATGATGCACATGCAAATTTATTTCAGAATCAGGAAGGCAGAACAGTAATGAACAACTTATGTGAGATAAAGCAAAATAAAAAAATCCCCCATTGTCAACTCGGGGGCTAAGTACCAACAAAAGGTGAAAGCTGTTTGTTTATCGACCTTGAGATAAAGCTAAAAATGTCCATCACCTGTATAGATATTGAGCTAAAATGTGGAGTGGTAGTAGCTGAGACTGATCCCAGACACATATTCTAAGCTTGAACAGATTATTTTGCCATTAACTACTGGAGTCAACTCTGTTAGCAAAATATTTCATGATCCACTGGATGGAGTTTAATTGACACCTTAAGGAAATAATCATTGGATGTACATCTACAACTGAAAAACTTTTTGAAACCAACTCAATTTACAGTAATATAGCCGCTACAGCAAACTGTTTTTTAATTAATTTATTTTGATGAGGTGTACAGTAACTAAGTACATTTACTGTGTTACAGTAATTAAGATATTTTTTTGAGGACCTGTAATTTTACCAAGTATTTTCATGATGTAACTTTTACTTTTATTTAGTTACATTCAAAGCATAAAATTATAATTTTACTTCTTTACTTTAAAATTTTACATTTAGTTACAAGACGGAACTCATCATAAAAAGAGTTGTTTATGCATTCTAAAAATTGAAATTACAAATTTATTAAACCAAATTACAGTATGTCAACTGGTTCCACTAAAGTGAGTTGAGTAAATGTGAAGCAGTTCACACTTTTTCTTTAAAAGGAAATGTGCAAATTGCTCAATGTACTCAAGTTGGTGTAGTGGAAGCTATTTGGTTAAGAAAATTCAACCCTTCATTTCTTAGAGTGTGTATTTTTAAAGTTTTATGACTTATATTTTTCTTACCAATTTCTTTTTACCAAAGTTGTTAAGTAGTTACGTAGTTATTTCTTTTAAGTACTTTACAGACCTCTGCTGTTGATGTAGTAAAAAATATTGTACAATAACTAAATGTTGTAGTAGGTGACAATCATCTTCAATGCATACTTCAAGCATTAGCAAATCTTGTACGATCTCATAATATTTAATTAGATTTCAATGGCCTTTAATTTTTTAGACTGAAATTCTACCGTTGAATAATGCAAATAAAGCATTCCCACATAGCAGGCAGGCGTGGGCCAGATCTGGTGTGAGGCTGGCCCAGCTGGCAGAAAGTGGTTTGTCAGTGGGATGTGGACCAGCTCTGGCAATGATAGCATGATTTTTAAGATGGCATGCCACGATGGGCTTATTGTGGTTTGGTTTTTGTGGTGCTGGCCCCTGTATGGACCACCTCTAGCAAACCATATCTGGGCCACCAAAGGGCCATCATTCTTTGTGGTATCTGAGCCGAGTGTTAGTGCCTTGTGTGGGCCAGAACTGGGCCAGACACGTTTTGCAATGAGGGTTTCTTCTTTGAACTGACAACAAGTCTAAGGTGTGGGAGGAACTTTTTTAGTTGGTTCCTGACCTGCTCAAAGGCCACAGATCGGGTCACACTGCCCACGTCTGTCAGCCGATGCTCTCTGTCATCCCAGCGACCGTACGCCAGGTCGATCCCGCCCACAAAGGCCACTGATTGGTCAATAACCACAATCTTCTCGTGATGGGCCCACAGGTAGACGGAGGACGAGACGTGGTCTGGATGACGCATCACCTGGATCATGCATGACCACACAGCACACATATAAATAATGGCGTGAGCTTCTGACTGTCACAATAACCAACTTGTTCTGTCACTGGTCACCTTGATGTTGGGGTCCAGGTGCATGAGCGTCCTTTTGCTGTAGCCCGAGTTGATGCCCAGTGCAAGCTCCACCTCCTTGTAAAGCATCACAAAGATCCGCACACCTTGATTCTGGGATTAAAGAACAGGGCATGATTTATTAAACATGCTCCGGGATTTAACTGCTAAACATCCTGTGTCAAATGTTATGCATTTATGCATTACAAAAATTATGTATTTCATTGAAAGAAAACAGTAGTTTTCCACTTACAAAATATACATCGTCTCTTAAAGAGTGCAGAATTTATAGATTTCATCCTGAGAGTCATATTTTTTCCTTAACATTGGAAATTAACTTCTGTGGAAGCACATGTAACTCTCCACCTCCAAATGCATCTCTTTATTTTTATATCTAAATTTACTTTAATGTGGCACAAACAGAAGAGTGCACCCACAGTATATACAGTATACATCATAAAGAACAGCTCAGCCACAGGATGCTTGCTTTTACTTTAAGTTTACATAAAAAACCCCTTATGATATAGTGCAAAATCCTTCAATGTCTCCTATAACTTTGTGAGGTTTAAATGCTTTTTGCATCCACATATTTTCAGCTAGAAACACTATTCAAGCACTATATGGTTTTCGAGATAATGAACTATCATCAAATGTTTCAGGTTTTTTATATTTGTCACCATTTTTGTAAAATCATATTTTAAGTTTTTGAAAGATTTTGAATAATTTCTCTGTGAAAAGTCATGACGAAGACATTTCATTCCAATATAAAACCCAGAGTAAACAAACAACTCCTAATACTACATCTTTTACAATACATAGACATATTATAAGTCAAAACATAGGCATTTTTGTCTTCCTTTTTTGCTTCATGAGTTACAGTTTCTATCAAACCTCCCAGAAAGCAGAGTGTACACATCAGCTCCCACTGGGTTCCATATTAAGGCTGCTTGACCTTTTCTTTTAAAATGGGAATTGAATGTTATAACTTGTCACGTCTTCCATAAAACTCTTTAGAAACATGAAAACTAACAAGAGTTACCACCAGACCCTCTTGTTGCTCATGATTTAAAAACTATTTTAATACAGGTCTGTTTGAGGCTTACTGTTCAGGCTAGGGCTGCACAATATTAGAAAATCTTGTGATGGCTCTTTTCTTGTAAAAAGTCCTACGTTGCATCAATGCATTAACATTTTAGTCATTCAATGTTTTCTCTGCCAGAATGTACAAAAAACATGAAATGAACTGAAATGAACTGAAATAAACGTGATTACGTCTATCAAATTTAATAGAGATATGGGTTTGTTTTTACTGAATAACCTCTGGCCCTTTCTCACAATGTTGTGTGAAAACTATGAAATGGTCTATTCCCTAAACATACCCTGAGTAGTAACAAATTGCCAAATTCTTTGTTTTCTGTTTAAAACCTTGGCAAAAATTACTCGGCAACCATGTCTATCAGCAAAATGTCTCACAAACCCCTTGACAAATTTTAATGAAACTTTAATGAACTTACTGACTTGGGTGTACATAAAAAAACTGATTATCTTTTGGAGTAAATCCAATGGCGATCTCCACTCAGGCTATTTTTAGAACACTAGTCCTGTGACTACATCTGCTCAATGTACAATCTCTGGTAGTGACTTCATTGGTTTCAATAACAGTGCAAGGTTTAAAGAAGTATTTTGGTCACTTTTCCCTAGCTAAGATGCAGGCAAACAGCTGGATTCCAGTGATGGAACGAGCTAAATTTGGCCAGAAAAAGTGCAACCACGGACTTACCGTACAGTACAGATAAACAGGTACAGTAAACCTGTTGTTTTTACTTTACTGGTAGCTTTACTTTTGTAGCATTTATGCTAGCCGCACAAGGCACATTACTGCAGTCTGTCACATATGAAATTGTATTTACCCAAATTTTAAACATCCCCATTAAGTTTATTTAATTGATGCAGAAGCAGTCTCTTGAGTGATAAAAATAAACACACACTAGATGTGGCAAGCTAAGCTAGAAGACACTGGTAAAAACACCAACCTTTTTAACAATTACCTTCACTTTCCAAGACCTCAATCTTCCAGCCAATGTTTCAACTGAACTTTCCTGTATTTCCTGAAGAAATGTCTTTTTCTGTTATGTTATTACAACTGATGCTTCATATAATCCATACGACTTGTCTGATCATTTGAGAGAGCGGCAGATAATGTATGTAAATGATATGAACTACGTCACAAGTGAAGATTGACATTCACAGTCACCAGAAAAATTCTTTGTAATTTTTTTTGAGTCTTACTTACTGCTTTGCGTCTGAGGATGCAGTCTAGTCTCCACCTGTTGCCCTCGACAACAGGTCTCTTCAGAAAGATTTCTGGACTCAGCCTGTCAAACAAGAAAGAGGAAGACAAAGAGCTGTAATTTGAAAGGTCTAAACATAATGCTATTACTCACACCCTTCCATATATAGTATAAAATTAATCCTTATTTTAACCTTCCAGATCTAATGAAACATCTCTACCTACAGCATGGCAGACATGACATCATGATATAGCCTCATGAGTCATTCACTTGGCATCCTGAGCTTACACATCGATAATACCATCTGCTCACATGACCCAGGCTGTCACCTCATTGGTAAAGACCATAAGCCTAGTGATTATACCCTGAAACACAGGGATTTCTGCCACTATAAACAGCTGTTTTTTGGGCCCTGTGGCACCCCAAACTAAAATGTTGGAAAGACAATAAAAACATGCCAGAAGAGACAAATCTGATATTTGAAAAGTCCATAAATATGTTTTCTTTTATCCACCTTTCCTATCAGGGTTGTTGGTGTCTATCTTCAGGAGTAACTGTGCGAGAGATAGGTTACACTCTAGACATAAATGCGCATTCATTACAGGGACATGTACTTGACGAGACAACCATTCACACACTTATTCTTTTTAAGGTTCCCAATTTTCTATTACTTTAATAGTTTTTTTTTTAGATTTTTCTACCAGGCAGCGGCAGTGGTTAGACTAATTACCTTTAAGGGAGAGTGTCTCCTACCACACTGGGACATTTTTGGGTGATGTTTGCGTGTATTCCCTATGCAAGCATGGCTTTTTTTCCAGCTACTCCAGTTTCCTCCCAATAACCAAAACATGCATGTTAGTAAGAGTCAGGCAAGAGTGTCTATACTATTTTACAAGTTATTGCATTCTTCACTAATAAAGTCTATCTTATTTTTCCTGAGGTCTGAGGTCTGCTGCCTCAGAAGCAAAAAAAACAAAACAACAACAAAAAAAATGGAGTTTGTTAGACGAGTAAACAGACATGTACAGTCTGTGGATTTCTATTCTTGGTTTGAGGCTGTAATTACAGCCAGTAAAACAACCAGTCCAGGCCTCTGTGAGGACATGTGGTCTACTATAGTACCAGTGTTGAACTCTATTTGCTTTTTTTGAATAAAATGCTAAGTACAAACATAACAAAAGTACGAAAATTTCTGTTTGGTCGATGATTTCTTTATTGTAAAAATGCTTCTTGACAATACATCTTTTAGCTTTGGAAAGTCTATTAGTTTCCATTTAAAAGATGCTACATTTGTTAGGAAACTGAGAAACTGGAATTTGAGAGGAAACATTTGTGGGTTGAGCAGCAGAGTTGAGTATGTTGAGTATGTGGATAGCTGCCATGAAATACTTCTTCCAACTCTGTCAGTGCCAAAAGGCTTTTCTGTTGTTGACTTTTGTTTGAGCTTTTGGTATCACAAGTGCTGACAATCAGTTTCCTAATTTTGGGACCAAACTCTGATCTCCAAGATGGCAAATCTCGCCTACACAGAGGATGGTTTATCAGAGACTACCTCCATAATTTCATAGTGGAAAGGATGGAACGCCCTGCCTGCAATCCTGACCACAACTCCATTGAACACCTGTGGGATCAGCTTGGGTGTGCTGTTTGTTCCAGTAACCATCACAACCGAATTAGCTGACCTGCGACAAATGCTGGTTAAAGTATGGGATACCAACATCAGTGGGCAGCATGAGAAGGAGGTGCTAGACTGTTGTGGTTGTGTATGGTTCTTCCACAAGCAGTTGAGGCCCCTATTTGTTAAATTAAGAAACTGTTAAAAAGCCGGTATGAGGGTCAAAATTAAGACTATTGTGGGACCAGCAGTTGCTACATCCTTGTAGCAGGATGCTATATCTAATCCTAAGCCAGCTATTGATCTGATTAATGGTAGGCCGGCACCAGTAACTGTGCAGCTGGCCCCAGTAACTGAGAGGTCGGCGCTGGCAAATGAGGAGACTGTTCGTTTGCATTAGCATTGGAGAGGCTAGCGACTAGCATGCATAAGCTGGCATTAGCATTGGAGAGGCTAGCGACTAGCATGCATAAGCTGGCATTAGCATTGGAGAGGCTAGCGACTAGAATGCCTAGGCTAGTAACTGGATTGACAACTCCCTCCGCTGTCCATTGGCATGGATAGGCTAGCATTAACATTGGAGAGGCTAGCAACTAGCATGAATAGGCTGCTCACCTACTAACAAAAACTACTTTTTGAAAAAAGAAAAATTCCTCAACAAAAATGGTTGACATACAAACCTATAAGCAACATTCCCTGACAGGCAATCCAGTTACTAGCCTAGGCATGCTAGCTGCTAGCCTCTCCAATGCTAACACCAGCTCATACATGCTAGTTGCTAGCCTCTCCAATGCTAACACCAGCTCATACATGCTAGTTGCTAGCCTCTCCAATGCTAATACCAATGAACAGTCTCCTTCTCATTTGCCAGCAACGGCCTCTCAGTTAACAGTGCCATCTTATCATTAATCAGATCAGTAGCTGGCTTAGGAATGGATATAGCTTCCTGCTACAAGGATGTAGCAACCGCTGGTCACACAATAGTCTTAATTTTGGCCCTCATACCGTGCCATAAATATGTGCATAAATATGTGCTGTATTCTAAACATTGAAGAAGAAAATAAGCTGTTTGGATTTTGCAGAGAGAATTTGGGAAGTTTTTAGTGGGGCAATCCACATACTGAAAACATAAATACATCACTACTGAAGATGCAGTAAACAATCTTTCAAAAGATAATACAATTTTTTTGCTAGGAAGGATTGTTACAATCAACCAAAAATAAATTTCCCTTACTTTTTGTGCTAAGTTTTTGTTTATTTAAGCAAAATGAAGTTATTTTTTGTGTTTTTGGACTGATAATATATCACCCACAATGTGTAGCGTCAACATGTAAACAGTACAAAGTGATAGACACAAAACTGAACAAGATGACAGCCAGGCATCTCGTTATTTCCATCACTGGATGTTTCAGTGTATTTGTATTTCTGTAGTCTGGCCAGTCAAAAAGTTTACTAAACTTCCAGCAGACTGATACATTTAACAACTTCAAGAGACCAAAATTTGTGTAGTAAAATAAAAAAAAATTTGATTAAGAAAATAGCAACAAAGTAAACAAACGGTGCAAAAGTGTAGAGGTTTAATATTAGCTTACTTTAATACCTGTATGACATTTTTGAGAGATAAAAAGACTAACAAAAACATGACTTTCTTCAAATTGTGTACATGGCATTCTAAACTATTATTCAAATTTAACCTAAGTGTCATTAAGAATAAATAACTGGTTGTTCAAAATAAAACTGTATATATACACACTACTGAAGAAGGATGTTCCACATTATCAACAATATGGGAAAGAAGAAGGATCGCTCTGCAGCTGAAAAGCATGAAATAGTTGAATGCTTATGAAAACTAGATATTTCACAACAACCTAAATGTGATCATTGTAATGTTAACAGATTAGTGGCTGATTCAGAGCACACAGGTTTGTGCAGATAAAGGCACAATGATGAAGGTTTATGCCAGACAGATTCATCAGATTAAGACAGCATAAAAACCAAAATCATCTTGATGCATGACAATGCACCATCTCATGCTGCAAGGAATACTTCATCATTGTCTGATACAGGCATAAAAAGTAGAGAAACTCGTGGTTTGGCCCCCATCCTCCCTTGATCTCAACCCTTATTGAGAACCTAAGAATTTCATCTAAAGTGTTTTTACATTAACTTGACAAGTTTTTTTTTTTAGTGAATGAAACTGAAAATCAGTTTTTACTTTGTGTCCGATGACACACCTTAGGGTCAATATTCTTTTTAATTTTAAACTTCAGTCAAAGTTAATAATACACTAAAGTTAAACTTGTGGAAATCAGCAACTTTAAAACAAAGCAAATGATGACCTCTGGTATGTTTAAAAACCTAAATAATAGTTTCTATCTTGGAAGTTATTGTTAAAGATTAGAAAAAGTTCAACCAAGACATTGTAGAATTGAAGTAAAACTAGTACGGACATCCAAACTGTTTTATTTTCCACAACTTGTTGCTGACATCAGACACTCCTTCTGATAATCTGCTGCATGTTCACACAGAATTCAGAATGGAACTTACCACCAGTCAGTGATAAAGATTTCTTCTTTGGCCTCTTCCAAAGCATCAGCCACGTCCTCCATGTACGTCTTCCCGTTCACATACCTGCGCAGAATGTCTAGAGTTACAGCTGCTAAAAAACAGACACCAAACCCTGTTGTTGTGCTGATAGAGCTGTTGGTAATAAAAAAAATGTAAACAAGGATATAGTGTGTTTCAGTTGAATCAAACAATAAATGAAACACTACGTCTTATCAGACATCACTGGGTGATCACAGCTTGCTTTTAAACCGTCTCTGACCTCTGAATCAGTCATCAACAAAACAAATGGCGACACATTCTTATTCTCTTCCCAAACTCTTTCATTAAGACTTTTTTTCATTAACACTTTTACAAGATGCAGACTATGCCAAAACTGGTCCCAGCTGGTCTTTTAGCTGCTCCCTCCAGCATGGGAAAAGATTTGGTAGTTGTTTTACTCCAGATGTCCTTCCTGACCCAACCTGGGCTCAACCCTGCAACCTAAGATTTACAAAAACCAACAGCACTGACCACCGAGTTACTGCAGGCCCTATGACAGTTCTGTTCTGTACAGATTCTTTCTTCAACAAGCTCACAGGACCACGGAATGTACTTCCTGCTTTCTCCAACTTCATCTCCCTTATGATTTAATATCATAGACTCTGCCAGCTGAGGAGGGAAAAATGCTAATGAGGAAAAGAACAACCCAGCCAAAGAAAATAGTTAGCTGCTCAGACTTCTCCAAGTATTTCCATAGTTACCAGTAAAAGACCAGCAGAAGAAAAGCAAAGCTCTGCTTCTTTTTTGATACTCACCAATGATTATTTTCTTTGAGCAGTGCACTAATCATTGAATTATGCGGATATAACTGCAGCTGCAGAGCAGTAATTTGACAGTCTGACAATGTAAGCACTGTAAACAACTATTATTTGTAGAGTTTGTGTTGAGGTTGATTCTCAGCTACAACTACACCTAAATGTAGCTCAATATGTGTAAAACTGATGCTCAGAGGTCAATATCCAGGTTACGTCAGGAAGGACATCTGGTAAAAAACAATCGCCTAATCTACAGTTTGAGTTTGCGTGCTGTGGCGTCCCCCGCAAAAGGAAGCAGCCGAAAAAAAAACATTTGTGTCTGACTGAGCTATGGCAGTTTTTGTGTTCGCTAAGTTTGCTTAGATGTGACATTCATCTTAACTGGGGTTGATTCAGTGATTACTCTCACTACAATCTGTACAATGCTTCATAAAATATTTTGCTAACAAAGAGAATAGAGCACATACAAAGAGACAAAGGCAAAAATATTAGCGTTCTTGGGTGGGTGATGAAGATATCTTTAACCAGAAAAAATTTTACTTAAAATAATTATAAAGTTTACTAGTTTTGTTTGATCTGTGTTTTCTTATATTCAGACACATTTGTGTTTTATAAATGTACATATTTGCTGTTTTAAACTGGTTTTGTTGCTTCATTATTTTGGTTAAACTCATTTCGGACATAAACCAAAATCAGCCCCTGTCTCAGATCATAGTTACCATTTAGCAGGGATGTTTTCTTCTTCTTGTGCAAATGATCCAAAGCGGTGATCTCGGAGGAAAGCCTTCCCATGATTCCTCACGAAGCTCTCGATGCTCTGACCCCACCAGCGGGCGTGTCTGTAGCTGCTGCACTTAAACACCAGCGTCCTGCAGGCAGGGGATACATGGCTGTGATGCAGGGAAACACACTGAAGCTCTCACACAGACAGTGATTTCAGTGAAAATATGTCTGAATCTGTTGATTATCAACAAAACACAAACAACGGTATGACTCGATAATAATCAAGGACATATAAATATAAATTGAATGCATTAAAATTTATTTTGTGAGTTAGTTGCAAAATTTGAAAAGTAAATAAAGACACATGTTTGCTCTAATCTGGGGCATACAGATGTTTTTAGTGTTTAAAATGAGCAGAAACACGATTTCACAGGCTGTAATTTTTTCTATGCTTATTTTTCTCCTCCCACGTCCGCTTTCCCGTTTGTCAGCTGTAGTTGTAACTGTTAAACCAGTAGCATTTGCAAAACTAGCCAAAATGAGCAAAACGGATGCTAAAATTAGTGACTGTTAGCAGCTAAAAGTGACACAACCATAGCTAGAAACAAATAAAACAAATAGAGCATATGCAGTAAAGCAGATTTCAAAGTAAATGTTATAGAAGAAATTGAAGAGCTCTGAATGTATTTCTATAAGGAATTTTATTTCAAATAAAATGGAATATTTTGAAAATTATAAATGTTACAAAAAGGAAGAAATACCCTGACTCTGACTGAGCTAAAGGTTTAGATATAAAATGGTTAAAATAGCACAAAGTAAGCAGAAGTACTTTGATTGCAAAAAATGGCCTACAAAAGGAAGATAAACATGAAACAATGATTATGTATGAACTCATGAAGCAATTTTTTAATTATTATTTTTCACTTAAAAACACACTCGCATATTAGTTCTTTTGTCCTCATAGGAACTTTGCATTGACTTCCAGTCATTTCTATAGACTAACTATAAACCTAACCTAAACTCAATTCACACCTTGGTCCTAAAGCAAACCAAAATCCAACCAGCTTTTGTAAGGAATAGTGGATCCTCATTCTCATATTTGCTGTTAAAAATGGTTAAAAATCGTCCCCACTAGGTAACAGAAACATGTCTACACACAAACACACAAATATAACCTGGATAGACTATCAATCCGGACTCCATGTTTAGTCTCTGTGTCTTTGGAGTCCATTTTGATGCTGAACTCTTTATCCACCAGCAGGACAAAGGAGATCGCTCCAGAGTCTTGTTTCATGTACAGCAGGAAGGAATCCTTCACCACCAGCCAGCTGCAGCAAACACAAACACACACACAGATGACGTTACCCTCATTAAAACCACCTAAACCTTATGATTTCTGAGTTTATGTAAAACGCTGCAGCTCTCCTCTGACTGTTGGAGACCATTTCTTTCACTTCTTGTTGAAATGAAAAAAGGTGTAGGAAGAAAAGCAACATGAGGATGTAGGTGGATGGGCCAAGTGTTTCGAACACGTGGGATTCTGCTGCGTGTGTGGAGTCTTTGGAAAAGAACTTTGGCTTGTACATTAGTTTGGATTCAATAAAAGGTAAGTTAAGTGAAAGTGAAACAGCATACAACTAAATTAAAGGCCTAGAAATCTTTAAAGGAATGCATATCGCCCACCGCTTTTCAGGTCAAGATTTTGAGATTGTCTTATCTTGAGAAATGACAGAGCTGAAGCCCCTTTGGTCAAACCTTGGAAATAAGATTATACACGATCTCATGTGATATTGGAACATGTCAGGTGATCTGTTAGTGCTGAAAGTATGTGTTGTGAATGACTGTCAGGCACAACCACCCCAGATTTTAGCTTCATATCTATAAAACTGACTGAGGTACAGGCTATGCTGTAGTTGTAGCTAACAGTTTAAATTGGGTTGACGCCAAAAGTGAATAAATTGTAGATGTCTTTCTGCTACCAGCAAATATTAAAAAGATTGACAATAATAATAAAGTAAATCTATTGGCTACTACATGTTTTGCCAATGAAGTCCGTATAAAAGAAACAAATCACTCAACAGCACTGATTTATTTTAGGTTAACATGGCAACTAAAGCAGTGGGTGGAAGACAGAGGAGGTAAAAGTGTGAAATTAATCAAAAACCAAAACCAGAGGAAGATACAGAGCTGGAATCACAAACCGTTTGGACCAGCGGTAACAAGCCTGACCATGGCCGCAGCAGTTCAGTCCAGGTATACGATGTCCTCCTGAGCGCTTGTAGATCATCCCTTCTCTGCAGAAAATGAAAGGAATTAAAGTCTTCTGAACACGTCAAAGTTATTTCTAAATGAATGTGTGTTAGTAAGAAATGAGTTAGATCTTCATATAGAAACAAAATTACATGTTCTGCAAAAATACAGCATGAATGCTGAGATTAGCTGAAGCAGCTGAAACTAAGCTAAGCTAAAAGCAGCTAGACACTTGCTAAAAGCTATAATTAATAAAAGCTAACCAAAACCTAGACAGTGTAAAACAGTAAATTATAAGTATCAAAAAGCTAGCTAAAAACAACAAAAGGTGAAAGCATAAAAAAGGTCTAACAAAAGCAGCAAAATGCTAGCTAAAAGCTAAATGTATTAATATCGAGTTAAAAACTAAAATTGGCAAAATGTTTACTAAAGCTTTAAAGCACAACATTAGCTTAAAAATAATGTAGCAGAACAGTAGCTAAAAGCTAACTGTTGTATAGGACAAAAAGAGCAAGTAAGCTAAAGTAGATTTAAAAAAAAAACAATGTAATTGAAACTGGAGATATTTGGATATATTTCTTTGATTAAATATTTGTAAATTAATTAAAGTATAAAAGTTACAACAAACAAAAGTCATAACATATGATTCCCAATCGAGCTGAACATTTTGATAAAATTTTGGCCAAGAAAGTATGTGGAAGTAGCTTGATTGCACAAACCCGCAGAAGCAACAACAAACAATAAAACAGTGTGAGTGTCGACTCAGCAATAAAAAGGAAAATGCTCACAGGCCTTTGGGCCCCAAGTCATGAATGAAAGACATCTGGCTGACGTCGATGAACTCCATCTGAGAAATGAAGGGAGGAGAAAACAAAATGTGTTTTATATGGTGAAACTTTAATAAACAGGAAATTGTTAAACTCACATGTAACAACTAGAGATTTCACTCATGCATATTTGTTTTGCCACCTCAGAATAGCTTCAGATGAAGCATCATAATGTTAATAAACTACAAGCATGTTGCCATGGAAATGCTTGGTTTTAAGGCTCATTAACTAATGACGACTGATTCTTCTTCCTAAAAGGAATTTTTAAGTAAAATTAATCAAGTGATGAAAAAAGATACCTATTATATATTAGGATAAAATAAATAAATATGATGTCATTTTCCCTTTTCTATCTGAAATAAAAGGATGTCCTGAGTTTTTTGACTCACCCTGTAGCTGTGCTCCCAGTGACTTCTTTCTGGAATTTTTTTTTAATCTGTCCAGTTATTTATGATATATTTTGCTAACAATACAAACAAAGCCAAAACAATATTGCTCCACATTCGCATTGGGTGATGAGTAATAAAATGCTGCAAAATGTTTGGTTTGACAGTATAATTAATATATTGGCTGACAGAAATGTCAAACTGACAGGGACAGGGTTTTATGATAACTGTTGCATTTTATTATATATATATGTTGCCTAACTTTAAATATACAAAAGTTTTAATATTTCACATAGAAAATGGGCATTTTAGATGATTACTTAAGAATTTTCTAGTTTCTGGCAACTTTGGGCACTGTGGTTTAACATTGGCGCACACACATCTGGTTTCATTGTCAAATCTGGATTTTCATGAACCCAAAATTAGGCTCATACTCTTAAACCTTCTGTATCTCTCTTGCTTTATTTGAGTGTGGTCCCTGGCTTGATTTATTCTAAAATTTGAGCTAAAATGAAACATATTTGACAAATACAGTACTGCTCTTTGCACTGTTTGGTACATTTACTCACAGTATGGTGATATTTACGGTACAAGGCCATCCTCAGCAGCTTGTTCAAATAGTCCTCTAACTGTCTCTGTAGAAACACACACACATGCTTCACTTCAACAGAGGGTTTTAATTAGAACACTAATGAAAATCTATGGAAATGAGCATCATTATGCACATGCAGACAGACAGGGAGAGTTTTAGAGAAAACATGTGTTGGCATGGAGTTGAGTGCCATGGCAACCAACAGCTGCAGGCAGAGCTCAGCACAATAAAGCTGAGATGTTAAAGCAGAAAACAAGCCGAGAATCTAAATGCTGCCACATGACGTACTCTCCTGCTGGAGACCTGCTCGTCTCGCACAAGCTCGTCTCCTCCCCCCCTGGGCAATGAGGGCATCTCCCTCACCTCGCTCTTCCTCACGGTCCTCCTCCTTACGGTGTGGCTGGAAAGGAGGAAATGAAAGGAATAAACCTAACATGGCTTGGTATTTGGAGATGCAGTTTTCTGAGTGTTTGTAAAATCCCACAGTTATAGGAAGTTATAAGTGTTACAGCAGGAAATTGAGAAAGAAAACTGGTTTCAGTGGCTGCAAACTACGGTCGTTTTCATGTAGCTGCTTTAACAAGTGTTTTGATCAAATGAACAACTGAGGCTGTGTTATTGTGTGTCAGAAAGGTTTGATTTAAATTTGAAAAAACATGGCAATTATATGTTGATGGAGTATTTCTTTTCATGAAAAGAAGCATTACATAAGGCACCCACTTCTCTCCAGTACACAATAAGATGAAGAGATAAACAGGAACACTCAGAAAGCAACCAAGCTGAATAAATCTAAGAATAATCAAAGTTCAACCATTATTACTTGAAGGAATGAATGTCATCCGCTGCCTTTAATGTCAGATTTTAACATGTCACTCTCAGACTGAAAGGTTCTCAGCTACTGTCACCTTAAACTGTAGCTCAATATCTCTAAATTAACTGAGTTAAAATCATTTCTGTATTTTTGAAGGTCAATTAACTGTGGCAGGGCTCTTGAATTGGGTAGTTCATGACATTTTTTGAGAGACAGAGCTGATTCCAAAAATTATTGGCAAATTTTTAAACATGTGATTTGTAAGACCAGTTACTGCTCAGAATGTAAGACCAGTCCTGATGCATTTCAGTAATCCAGGTAGAAAAATCAAAAAAACAATTAAGTGGGTCCTCTGGACAGGTTCTTCTTTAATGAAACGTTTCTCTCCTTCAAGAGACTTCTTTAGTCGGAGTAGTTTCAAGTAAACTCAGCCTTATTACTGCCTCCACATGGTGGACAAACAGGTTTAATGAACATCAAAGCTGTCTGTTCACATGCAAAAGCGGACCATCAGTCTATTAGTGCCTTGATTATCACCTATTGATCACAGGGAGCTGAGTCATCCTCATAATAACAGCATTGTAAGAGAGGGACAACTGGACACTGGAGGCCTCCACCCCTGTTTAATGATGGACGGTTTTTCTTCACAAAAATGGCTTTGTTTACTCCTCTCTCAAACCAACGTTTCTCTTTATCAAGGATGAGAACATCTTCATCCCTGAAAGAGTGACCACTGGACTGTAGATGAGTGTAAACTGCAGAGTCCTGGTCTGATGATGTAGCTCCTCTGTGTTGGCCCATTCTTTTGAACAGGGGCTGCTTTGTTTCTCCAGTGTATAACTGACCACAGTCCTCCTGGCACCTAACAGCATACACAACATTACTCTGTGCTGGGGAACCAGATCTTTGGGGTGAATCAATCTTTGCCGTAATGTGTTTTGGGGTTTGAAAGCCACTGGGCCTTCATGTATTTAACATGTCAAACTCAAAGCCTGCAGGTCTCTCATCTGGCCTGCCAAGGGTGGCACCCCCCCCCCCCCCAAAAA
>JARVJO010000173.1:1008661-1032936 GCA_031762555.1 Cynodonichthys magdalenae | reverse complement strand
AGGGGCCGAAGACCCCCACGCCGAGCCCCCAGTATCAGTACAGAAGACCCAGAAACCCAGGCCAGCATGATGCTCACAACATCTTTTAGCAGTAATAACTCTTAGTGGTATGGGCACCAGTGACCCCTGTGACCCTGAAAGGAAGAAGCAGGGATGGATGGATAACTCCCAGTGGATGTTTTCTGTAGGCCTTAATAATTTTCTCACGTGGTTGTAGAGGAATTTTGGCCCACTCTTTTATCTAACGTTTCTTTCAATTTATTGACATTTGCAGGCATTAATTTCATCACAGCTTTTCACAGTTCCACCACAGTTTTCCTGTCAGGTTGAGGTCTAGACTTGTTGCAACTCCTTGATTATTTTTGCTTTTTGAGCCATTCTGTGTAGATCAGCTGGGATCATTACTCTGTTGAATCAAGACCCATCAGCAGTTGGACTGGTGGCCAATTTGACTCTAAAATCCTTTAGTCTACAGAAGAGCTCATGGTTGACTGAATGACTTCAAGTTTCCTGAAACATCATAACTCCACCACCATGCTCACTGTTGATATGAGGCGTTTGTGCTGATGTGCAATGTTTTATGTTCACCAGACATGCTGCTATGCATTCTGGGTAAACATCACTTGGGTCTCACCCAATAGAGAACCCAAGTTTTTTGGTTAAGATGAATCTTTACAAACATGAACCTGTCGTGCTGCCAGGTTGATTTCAGAGAGAAGAGATTTTCTCCTGCAGCTCTTGTAAACAAGTCCTACATGTTCAGTCTTTTTCCACATATGCTGTAATGAACATTAACCTGCTAAAGGTCATGACAGCACATGTAGAAAAATATCAACGTCATCTTGTAGAGTCGGAGCTCTTTTTTTGTAATTTCTCTGAGCATTGTATGGTCTGATGTTAGGAGAGTATATGCGTGTATCTCTCTCTTTTCAGGTAGAAGCCTCACCTGCAAGTATGCCAACCATCTGCAGGTGTGAGCAGCCTACTTAAATGGGCCACACCCTTCTGCTTGAAGGAAATGGGATTTGCTCTCACTTCCCTCTGCATCATGCTGGTGGCTTCCCTATACAACTTTCCTCAGTGTTAATAAACTATTTTAGTAAACATCACCACTTTGTCTTGTCTCATTGTGTTACTTCCCTTTGAGCGAGTAGGTTGTAACACTGACCTTAGGGTGAGTTCCTGGGACATCCACTCCTGGGATAATTGTCCTAAATATTTTACACTTCTGAATAATCTCTCCCTGTAAAATAATGGTGTTCAAATAGTACAGAAATTACGTTTAACCCTTCCAAGACCGACTGATTCATCTCAAAGTCATTGCATGTTTTATCATCCACCTGATACGTTTCCTTTTCAAATATTAGCTTCAAATTATTTTACACTCAGCCATCCCTCATCAATAATCAAATTTAAACAAATGATTTGTAATTGTTGCCAAAAAAAAATATGACTCTGTATTTTGCTAATTTATTACAAATTATGTGATAGGCTGTAATAGATGTGTATGTAATGGTCATTTTTATCATGAATGTTACACATATTCAAAATATTCCAAAAAAATCTCATATTTTGAATGTTTTTAGGGCTTTAAATTCATCAATTAATTATTGAATGACTGGTTTATCAGCCTTAGATTTGAACAATTTCTGTCGGTTTGGTTTCATAATTATCTTATTTTTCAGTGTGTTTAGATAAATCAGAGTAAGAGTCTACTAAGTTGTCTAACCAGATGATAAAAACACACCCAGATTGTTTCCATCGTAGTCAAGCTCTTCTCCCTCCCCGATGTCCAGTTCCCTGGTATCCAGGCTTTCCACAAGGTTGGCCATCTTAATTCCGTCGTGGATGTCAGAAGCCGCTCTGGTATCAGTGACTTCAGCGTTCACCAGGTTGAGGTTACTAGTAGTTGGCTTAGCCTTACCCAGCATGCTTAGCAGTCAAACCCCAGAGCAGGGCGCACCTACAGGAGAGAGGAGATGATAGTGATTTTATACTTATTCACAGAGAATGTTAGCTCATTAGTTGCAGTTTCCCAACGGCTTTCAAACCCCAAATCACATTATGCCAAAAATCTGGTCCCCCGGCACAAACAGAGTAATGTTGTTTATGCGGTTAGGTGCCAGGAGAACTGTGACCAGTTATACATTGGGCAAACAAAGCAGCCACTGTTCAAAAGGATGGTCCAACACAGAGGAGCTACATCATCAGGCCAGGATTCTGCAGTTTACACTCAGCTACAGGCCAGCTGTCACTCTTTCAGGGATGAAGATGTTCTAATCCTTGATAGAGAGGAACGTTGGTTTGAGAGAGGAGTAAAGGAAGACATTTTTGTTAAACAGGGGTTGAGGGCTCTGTGTCCAGTTGTCTCCCTCTTACAATGCTGTTTTTGCGATGATATGACTACCTGTAAACAATAGGTGAAAATCAGGGAACAGTCGCTATGATCCTCTATGAACAATAAGGATAGGCAGGACACCAATGATCTATTGTTAGGCTGCAGGTCCTTTTATCCACTGAACACCAGATTGAGAGTCAACATTAACCTGTTTGTCCACCATTTGGAGGCACTGCTAATAAGGCTGAGTTTACCTGCAACTCCTGAAGAAGTCTCTTGGAGGAGAGATGAAACATTTTTTCAACAAAGAAGAACCCAGCCAGAGGACCTGCTTAACGTTTTATAGATTTTTCTGCCTGAATTATTAAGATGCAGTTCTCCAGTCAACATGCACAGAAAAAGACAAACTCAGGTTGCAGGTAGGATTTTGTACAAATTATAGTTCAAATTGTGCTGAAAATCAGTTAATCAGGTGGAAGTAATATGTACTTATGAAGAGTTATCCTTTCTAGTTTTATCAGTAATCTGAGGTACCACTTGAGACTGTCTCAGTACCCACACATTTGAGATAAACTGATCATCTTCATCTTCTACCTCTTAACTGTCGTTGGGTCACTGAGACAACAGGAAAGAAACCCAGACATCCCTCTCCCCAGCTCCTCCTGACCCAGAGGCATTCCCAGGCCAGAGAGGATACACAGTCCCTACAGCAAGTCCTGGGTCTTTCCTACCATTGGTACGTGCCCAGAACACCTCTAAAGGAAGGCTTCCAGGAGGTATCCTAATCCGATGAACCACCTTGACTGACTCCTCTTGCTGCAGAAAACAGGTATTCTACTCCAAGCTTCCCCCCGGATGGCAGAGCTCCTCATCCTGTCTCTGAAGCCGACCACCCTACAAAGGAAGCTCATTTCAGCCACTTGTATCCAGATCTAAATTTCATGACCACAGATGAGGGTTGAAATGTAGACAGACCAGTAAATCGAGAGCTTTGCCTTTTGACTCTGCTCTTTCTTCACCACAACCGACCAAAGCAATGCCTTCAGTAGGCCTACTGAGGATGAGGTTCCAATTTGTTGATTCATCTCCATCCTACCATCACTCATGAACCTAGATACTTAAACTCCTCCATTTGAGGCTAAACCCTCACCCACAGTTTTCCAGTTGAGAACCACGGCCTCAGACTTGGAAGAACTGACTCACAGATTATAAACATATCATAATGCAATAATTTTCATATAAAACACAAAGTATCTTTTCAGAGTCAAAATACATAAATTACATCATAAAAATGAGTTTAAGCATGTAATCTGAAAATTTGCTCCGAACCTTTTTTTTTATGTAACGAGCCCTGATTAGATTGGTTTCCTGTACCATTACTGAACTAAACATTATACAGAGAAATGAGATACCCAGCATTCCTTGAAGAAATTATGCCTTTCATGTCAGACTTTTAGACTAAGCTCCATCTTATGTTAAGATATGAGGGAGTTACAGACAGTTTGGTCAAACCTTGAAAATACCATTTTGTGCAATCTATTGTAATACTGTGAGATCTCACAAGATCATTTTGCAACTAAGTGGTTAATTAGCAGGTCAAAGGCTGAAAGACTGAGAAGTAAAGATCCTTTTCTATTCATGTTTTGTTTTTTTAGCCACCAGTATTTTCTGTAACCTGTCCAACCTTTACAAAGTATCTGTAAAAGCAACTAAATTTATCCAAGTTTGTGCTGATTAAAGCAGCTGCAACAGACATTTTGACTTGTCCTGAAATCAAAGGTTATAAATAATAAAATAATAATAAGAAAACCTATAAATAAAAAAAATACTGGTTTTAACAATTCGTCTAATTCATCAAAGAAATGACAGAAAGTAAAGCTAAACTTTTCACAACCCAAGTAATAAGTTTACAGTAACAGCTGAGTCATGTTTGCTCTGGTCAAAGAAATCCCATTACCTCTATTTACTCTGGTGTTGTTGTTGCTAGGGTTAGTTTTATCATTAATGGGACTTTTACACAACTTTAATTCCTAATTGGTTCTTGAGAAACACAAATCTGTTTGAACAGTCTCTAAGTTTACACTAAGAGGTTTTATTCTTTTTATTTGCTAGTCCTGAGAGTATCCTGATCTTTAAATATGAGATGCAACCCAGTAATTGTATGTCGGACACCAGAACACTGTAATCTGATTTTTCTTCTCCAGGGAAAAGCTGACAAAAAGGGAAACACCCATCCATGTGCAACACCCCTGAGCTGTGTGCTTAGTCATTCAAAGTCTACTCGTTCTCCCACGACCCATTAACTAAACTCCCTCAGAGAGCCACAGAGCTGCAGCTGAACTGATCTCAAGAGAGAAAAAAACCCCATTAAATTTACAAAGAGTTAAATCCTGTTTTATGATTTTTTTAAATAAAACGAGACTAGACTGAGATTTCCCACTCCAGGAAATGTTAACAAAGCCATTTGATTTGTTAAGATTTATTCCTGAGCAGAAAGTGATTTGTCAGATTTATTCCCAGTTTAACAGCACACACAGCAACAGAACCTGCTTAACAAGAAAACATCTCACCCCATTTCTGGTAAAGGCCAAACAGAAAACATGTGAACACCTGGAAACAAGGGATTTGGTTTCAAACATATTATTTGCACCACTTTGAGACCAAACATGGTCAAGTATTGTGATTCAAGCTGTTATATTGTTGTGGTTTATTTATGTTTTCATCCTACATCACAGTCGAGAGCAGCGTGATGAAATTTTTACTCAAGTCTGTGTGACGGTCTGTTCTATCCAAACTATCTCCTGAACTTTTGGACGGATTGTAGTGAAACATTCAACATTCAGAAAGTAATCATTGGATGTATATCTGCAACTAGTTAACTTTTGGGGACAACTCAGTGAAAGATGACCACCACAGCCAACTGAGCTTAGAAAACAGAAATGACTGCAGTTCAGCCAAATTTAAAGACAAGCTCAAATTTGGTCTGGTAGCAGCAGATATTTTAAGTTCTATAGTTGCACCAGACTTTTGCCTAAAATTTGGATTTAAATAGTTTTAATCAGTCAACCCTGTTATAACCTTGTTATTTTTCTTACCAAATCTCATGAACTGCTATACGTTGTTTAAAGAAACTTGCAGAAAAGTAATCACTGATTTAACTTTTGATATCAATAAAATCAATAGTGACCACAGCAAACCAACATTAACAAACATAAAATTGGCTGTAACTCAGTCAGTCAGTGGATGACAGAGCTCCTCACACTGTCGCTAAGACTGAGCTCAGCCACCCTACAAATGAAGCTCTTTTCAACCACTTGGATCCAAAATCTCATTCTTTTGGTCATGATCCACACCTCATCACCACAGGTGAGGGTTGGAACATAGACTGACCAGTAAATTGAGAGCTTTGCATTGCGACTCAATTCTTTCTTCGCCATGACTGACCAAAGCAACGTCCTCATTACTAAGGATGAGGCCACAATCTGTTGAGCCATCTCACGCTCCATCCTACCATCACTCGTGAACAAGACCAGATACTTAAACTCCTCCACTTGAGGCACATCATTGCAAGATTACCTAGAATGTTATTTTTAAGGTTTTACCAAACTGGGTACAAACTGTGTTATTGTCAGCAGAAGTTGATCTCAGTCTGAATCTCTGGCTTGAAAAGCAGTGGGTGGTAAGAATTTCTTCATGGAGCTAGTCCTTTATATAGTGTGTTTTCTAGTTGTTTAGATTATGTTTTTGGTCATTATTTTTGTTCATTCATTTGATTTTGCTCCTGTTTTCTGTCTGGTGCCTGTTTTTATTTCCTGCTCTCCTTACACCAGACTTTAGTTTAATGAACCACAAACTTGTATACATTTTTTTGCTGTGTCATTTTGTTTCCTGTCAGATACAAGTGGCATGTTTCTACACGTGGTTGGTGAGTCTTTTTGGTCCTGTCATGTTCAGACTTGTGTTTTGGTTTTTTACTTACTTGGACTCTTTGCCTCAGTAGTGTTTCTGTTCTGTCGAATCGAAAACTTTTTTTGTTATTATTATTATGATTATCTTTTGTTATATTTTTGGGTCATCTTCTTCACAGAAATGCAGGATATTAATATGAATATGAAGAAATGCATATCAACCGGTGATTTTCATGCCAGCGTTTTAAACGTTAATGTTGAGAAAAAATGGAGTTGGAATGGTTTTGATCAAAGCTTAAGAGTAACGTTATTCAGTACCACAAAATGTCAGTTTTATGAAAATAAGGATTTTAATAACAGAATGAAAAAGTGGACTGGGCAGCAATACAAAAAAGACCTAAACAACCAGGAGCACACAGGGAATTTACAGGAGAACAAAACTGACAGACTGAGTGACAGTGAAGTATAGGGCTACGTTCACACTGCAGGTTTTATTGCTCAACTTTGATTTTTTGCTCAGATCCAGTTTTTTGTGTGGCCGTTAATATTTTAATTAAAATACGACCTCCGTCAGATTCCAGTTTTAACCATCGATGAAAACAAGACTTCAAACGCAGCACAGTGTGTTTAAGGAAGTAAATATAGATGCTACATGTTAGCATGTGTGTATCGATTCTGAAGCATTTGATCAATCAGAACAAATTAAATAATTATCTGACTTATTGGTTTGGTCCATTGTTTATATTTAATCTTGCCTTATGACAGCTCCTCCATCAGATTCGTATCGATATGCTCTGACACCAACATGAGTATCATATGTTGCTGTAGATTCTCAGTCATCCAGAAGATGACAAATCAAAAGGACCATGACAAAGTAAATGTACTTCTGTTCAGGGGTCAGTACTGGGGCCACAGATCTTCAGCTGCAGTAACAAAGTGTGGATTTAAACTGCACCTGGTTGGTATCGATATTCTAAATGCTTGGATCAATCTGCTCACCTCACAAAAAAGTCAGATGAAATGATGCATGATCGTTCAGACCGAGGTCACTTTTAAAATCATTGGATATGATTCAGTACCACTCAGGAAAAAATCTGGGTCAGATTAGAAAAAAAAATCTGATTTGTCACATTTAGACAATATGGGCAAAATAAAAAGATTTGGGTCACATTTACCTGCAGTGTGAAAGTAGCCTCAATAGGCTGGGAGGACAAGTAGAGACAGCTGAGACCAATGAACACGAGGAGCAGGTGAGAGTGGTTAACTTTGGGCAAGTATGACTCAGGGGAAAATAGCTGATGACACAGAAATGATAAAAAAAACTAAGTACAAAAAAATCGCTCAATAAGAAAACACAATGAAATAGAAACACAAAAGAATGAAACAACTAAAAAAAATCATCAACAAACACAAAAACAGAATCATGACATATCATCTGTGTCCAAATTCATGGCCTGCATCCTTTGAAGGCTGAATATGTCAGAGTAAGGGCGGGAATAAAGCAGAAGACTAGACTGTCCAAAGTCACAGCCATTTTTTTTCTGGTCTCTGTGGCCGACCAAGGACCTGCCCCACCTAGACCAGGTAGGCCAGGTTCTACGAAGGACGCAGCCCCTAAATTTAAACACAACCACTTTTGGAAAGTTTCAATAAAATTCCTTTGTCTGAGATGTGGGTGATATACTGTAAGTAAAGTCTGGGTTGTTTTCCTTTTCAGTCAGATGTCAGAAAAATACTCTCTGCTCAAGAAAAAAAAGTGTGTTTTGGATTGCAAAGTTTTTGTTTGCCACTAAAACTTCTCATGTAGAACACGTAGCAGTGAAACACCAAGATAAATGAGTTGACAGTAAACAGTTTCTCCACTGAACAAGAGGAAACAAGCTCCAAGTTATCATAAGTCCCAGCTGTCTGCAGTGACTGCACGTCTGCTCTCATGGTCTCAACCGATTTAACCCAATTCAAGATGGTCACCATACAAAATAATCTGAACAAACCAAAGAATGGCTACAAGAGGCTACTTTTAAAATCATTTAGGCTATTTTTACATTTTTATTTAAAACACAGTGGGAGCAATGCCAGCCTCTGACCCTCCTAAAAATTAATAAAAATTGGTTGATGTCACCCCTCTTGGACAGTTTTATCCTCTTGACCTTTTGCTTGGTGTGCATTTTTAATTTCCTCTAGTTATTTAAGATTAGTAGACCCCCATGAACGAGCACTGTTTTTGAGCAATTAAAAGTAAAAACGTAAACAATAAATGGACTGTAGCACCTTTCTACCCAACGAGGATACTCAAAGTGTTTTACACTACAATCTGAGCCTTCATTTACCTACAGTATCCACTGTAACCTTCCATGTTCCCTGTCTGTCTTATCCATGCCTGTATATTCTGCTTGCTTCACCTGCAGCCACAGCCTCTCTGCTTCTCTGCCCATGCCACACCCCCTTGTTTTCCCTCACCGTAACCAAGCTCATATTAGTTTCCACCTGTTCCTGCTCCTTCTTAAGCTATCTGCCCACTGTTGCCAGATTATTGAATGGTTCATGGCAAGTAAATACCCAGTTCACAGCTCGAGCCATGACCCCAGCCTGCCTCTAAACTTCCTCCATTGTCTGAGCCCTGCCTATTCTGTTCTGTTTTATGACTGTTGGATTTCAACCACATTTCTGGCCCTTGGACCCTGCCTCTGGATTGTGTTTTGGATTTATCATTCACTCTGATCACACAGGCCGGACCTCTGCCCGCCTACCAGACCAGCCCCTTCGCTCTGTCACAGCCTCTCATGGCTCATGAGCCATGGTTGCCTTACCTGGATCTGTCATTCTTCTAACCAGCTCCAGAAGGTTAGCAATCAACATTTCCAGCCATAGTAAATCCTGTGTTGTGTTCCAATACTCATCCTTGCTCTGCTCCTCAGTGTGTGCCAGCCCAAGACCCCGGCATCCCACCAGCTTCCTTTTTCCTTTCTTTAATAAAACTTTTAAACCTGCCCTGTGTGCAGCTGCTGTTCTGAATCCCAAACACAGAGACCTGATACTCACACACACATTTATTCAGCACTCTACTACATCTCTCTACAAAATTAATCTGAATAAATGATTCTATATAGACTGGTCAGTTCTTTATATCACATTCATTCACTGATGAGACACACATCAGAGACAATGAAAGATTCAGTGTCTTGCCAGAGGACTCTTCAACGTTTAATTAAATAATGGTGGAATCAAACCAACAACTCCCATAACCACTCAGCCACAGCTGCCTTGGCTATATTTCCATCTATATAGGTAAATATTTAAATTAAAATAAAACCTAAAATCTAGACACTCTGAATAAGTGTGTCTAGAATAAGAACAACCAGTCTAAAACTGACATCCTCAATATTAGGATGCAGAGTCTAAGGAGTCTATGTGCAGAATATCTACTATCCATCCACTGATGTACCCAGAGAAAACACACACATGTATGGAGAGAATGTGCAAACTCGACCCAGAAAGGTCTCAGGCCGGGATTTGATCTGGCAACCTTCTTGCAGGTAGGCAACAGCTCTAACTGAGCCACTGTGCAGCCTTACATTCTTACATGAATAGTGACTTTTCTTTTCTTGGCAAGTAAAATTAACTGTAAAAAAAACACTAAAGTAGACTTATTTCTATCAGAAGGTGAATCCCTGACTCCTGTATTGCTGCATTTGTGAATTTATATAACAAATTTACTGAAACACTGTTCTGGCTTTTGGTTTTGGTTCCACCCCTGAGATTTTAATGCCCCCCCCCCCACACACACACGCATAAAAACACCACTGGGTCCGACCTCCGATTGCTGTGAGAAGATGCACTTCATACATGTTGCTTTTCTCTTGTAAATAATGAAAACTTGCAGTGATTAAAATTAAGAAACAACACAATCAACTTTGCAAAATTAAGGGACTTTATTTTTTGTGGTCAGAAGCAGCTCCACAGTTCAACAAGTTCCACATTTTAAGAGAAGAGTTGAAGTTAACCTTGCATGGTTACTGTAAGGAAGACTCTTGCACAGAACACTTAACATGTGGGCTATCTTATTTTTCAGAGGAATGTGTAACAGCAGCCCTCATCCTGCACTAAAAATATCCACGACCCCTGACAGACTGGACCCCCCCACAGAGGTCCAAGAAGACACAGGAATGCTACAGAAGCTTTCACTGCAGAAGGCACACTATGAACCGTACCCATGGTTATCTGTGTCCTCAACATGCAACTGTTTTGATGGGACACCTACTTCCTGCTTCCTGTCCTGTTGTCATGGTGATAATTTCAGCTTCTAAAGTAGCATGGTGCTTATAAATAAACACCAACAGAAGCAGCTGAGAACAAGCCACCTCTCTGTTCATGCGAGAGCGTCCTGAAACAGTCAATTAGTAGAAGAATGACAAAGCGGGAGAGTGTGGAAGAAAAGTGGAATCAAGAAAATAAAATCTATCTTTTTCACAGAAATGAAAGGACATTAAGTGTGTCTGTTAGCAAAAACCCACGCAAGCACGAGGAGAACATGCAAACTGCACAGAAAGACCCCAGGGATCGAACTCAGGACCTTCTTGCCGTGAGTACTGTCAGTGCCTACCAACATTAGAAAGCACAAGAAATGCCATAACCTAGTTAAAATTGACAAATTATGAGCTAAAATTTGACATGGTAGTAGCTGAGAGTCCCCTTCAACTCAATTTTTGCTCGGAGCCTTGCAAGCACAAAAACTTGTACTGTAGGCTGCCTTCAGGCCCAGGCCTCCCTTGCAAAAGAGATCTCAATGGGATTTGCCTGGTTAAATAACAGTAAATAAAGATTGCATGAGGAGCACATGTTTGCAAAGTTTGACCAAAATAGCTATAAGTTTGTCCAGTTTAAAGGGCTGGTTCTACTTCAATAAGAGGTAAAAAGGATTACAAAGACGCTTCAGGTGAGAAGTGCTGGTCACAAGCAAACAGAATCAGAGTGGATGTTTACTTTCAGTTGACGATGAGTTGGAGGAAGAGGATTTAATAATTCTGTTAACCTATAGGAGAAGCTCTGTTTTCTAAAGTTGTCACAAAGAGATTGTTAGCATTTCCAACAAACAGTGCAGGAACATGTTCCTACGCTGTCCTTCCTGGTCATCACCACCATGGCTACTTGGAAGTTGTACCCTTTCTGTCCTCATCGCCATGGAGAGTCCCACCGTCTCCTCCTTTCCTAAACATTGTCCAGTGTCCTTCCTTTGACTATCTTCATCATTTTTGTTGGAACAGATATAATGATGGCTGTATTCTCCAACGGCCTCAGCCAGCAGCTTCTCAGCAGACGCTGCTCTCAGAGATCAGCTCACTGCAGCCATATTTCATAAACAAACAATCACACACTGATCACTGCATACCGACTGGGGGCAATGTACAAAACTGTGCGTGCGAGTAGAAAAATATATGTTTTGTCACAAACCCACATCAGTGAGATACAAGTTCAGCACTCCTCTGGGATTATAATCCAGTCCTAAAACTCTGGCATTAAAGAAGAGTGTTTTAGGTGCACTTCTCCACTTTAATACCTCAGTAAAGGAGTTATACTCTCTTCCACTGGAAGGTTGATATCAAATCAGTCAAAGCCACCATATTGCACATAAGAAAAAACTTATCGTCCAACCAACTTTTTAAACTAACATCTACAGTGTTTAATTTATTTTTAACATTTTTATTAAAACAAATATTATACACAAAGATAATTCAATGTTATTGATTGTTAATCTGTTAGTTATGAAGTATTGATGTGAGTTGCTTGTTAATGGTGCCAAAAGTTAAATATTTTACTTCAGTTACTCATTTGTATACACTGAGTACAGAACTTATCAAGTGATTTCATCATTTCCATCATTTTACAACCTCTAAGAAGCTGGAAGAGGAATTAAACACAGCAACAAGCATTGTTCAGTGTTTGCTTGTTTACAGCATCTAATTTTATTAAATTTGTTTATTACACCCTAACTCATTTTCCTTCATGGTTTAATATTAAAAGGTGATGTCACTAATTTATGGGTTTTGGATGCCGGCCCTGTGGACAGCTTGTTTTTATTGCAGAGCAAGGACCCATAAGGAACAGATGGGAAAGAAACCAAGGTCACAAAGACCAGAAAAGAGAAGAAAATTATATTTTTTGTTATTGGTTCTGTGTTGCTGTCCAGCAGTAAGATAAACCATAAAGTTGTCCAAGATTAACTAAAACCTAGTGAACGTCATCATTTACCCAGTATGCCTTGCGGCGTTAATAAAATGGCGCTATCTGTGTGACAAAATATTGTTTTTAATTTATAAAACTAAACAGTATTTTTACAGTCTTTGTTTTACAGTTGAAGGAAAAGTTCATCAAATAATGTCTAATGTTACAAGTAACCAGGGATCCCTTTAAATGAATACTAAATAAAACAACTTTAGCTTGTTAATGAAATCAAAAACCTACTAATGAAGCCGTTGACATTGGTACTTGTTCATGTTAGAATGAAGGAAAAGACTTGTGAAAAAAGATTACATACAGTATATTTAAAATACTATATTCCCTTAGATCAGTTTTAAACTGTGAATTACAGTACACAAGTTAATTCTATTATAGAAAATTAATAAAACAAGAGTCTATTTATTTGTGACTAATTTAATTTCCTCCAATAAAGGCAGAATGCTTCATTTACTTTACCTTATTAACTTGTTTTTATTCCGTGAAGCACCTTGAGTTGCCGCCTGGTGTGAAATGTGCTATACAAATAAATTTGCCTTGCTTTTTTATTTCAAAGCAAATTTTGACTTTTAATTCTCATCAGTATCTGAACGATTTGACATCTGTTTACAGAGGGTCTTATTTTAATGAACTGTAATATACTGTAGTTATCAGTGTTAGGGATGTTTTTTCCTCTCAGCAATGTGCATCAGATGTGTCCAGTGGTGGACTTGTCTCCAGGGGGGGCTACAGCTCCAAAACAGACAAATCTCAAAAAACAATCAAACATGTACTAAGTTGTATCACACCAGTGTATTTATTAATTAAAACAAATATAATAAAACAGCATTACAATGTCATGTTTGCCACATCATGTGTCTCAACTGTTTCATTTATTGGTGAATTTCAGAGGACTTTAAGTCTGCAAACAGATGTTTCACCCTTTGGATTATTAGCATCTTCATTAATCTGTCTGAGGCTCATACTAACACAACTGAGTGAAATTTAGAATTACAGGCTGTAAAAATCCTTAAAAATATTTTATTTTACAAGATGCTGCCATAATTCCTCCATCATTTTAGAAATGAGTTGTAATTTATTCAAACCTTCAATGACTGCTGAGTCTTTCATTTCTATGTTTTTGAGCGTCCCTCCATGCAGGACTCCATTCAGGCTCACCTGCTGACTTTGTGATGCATTATCAGCTTTGAATCTGAACAGTTGTTAAAGGGGAAAGTTGAAGAAGCTCTGTCTGTGAGAACCCACTGTTCTTTTGCTTCATATTACCAGAAGATTAAAAGGATTTGAAAACTTTTTATATACACTTAGCACAAAAGTAAAAATATTAGTGTTTGGTAGACTATTTCTTTGTTGGAGCAATGCTTCTTGGCCATAAATCTTATGCCACTGGAACACCTTTTAAATTCTCTTTTAAATGATGTCACATTTGTAAGGAACATGCATTTGTGGGATGAGCAGTAGAGCTGTAGAACACATGAAAAAATTGTCAAATGTTCTCTGCCAAGCAGCTTATTTTGCTGCTGCTATTGTTTTGAGCTTCTTTCCCCCTCAGGTTCTGCCAGTCAGGTGCCTGCTTTACAACAAAGAAATAATCTACCAAACACAAATTTCAGTACTTTTTGTGCTAAGTATATACAGTATTTATATATTGTGGTAGGTGTATTCAGTTCAGTAAATTCAATCTAAATGTGCACCACTAACATGTGTAACAGCTCTGTCTGAAACTCACAAAGACTTGAGTTTACAGCTAAAGTCTAAATCAGTGTTTTTCAACCCTGGTCCTCGAGGCACACTGACCTGCATGTTTTAGATGTTTCCCTGCTTCAACAGCTGATTTCAGTTGATAATTGATTGTCAGACTGTTGTTGAACTGCAGTCATCTGAATCAGGTGCTTTAAAGTAGGGAAACTTCTAAAACATACAGGGCAGTGTGTAATGAGGACCAGCATTGGGACACACAAACACCATTATTACCCATCATTATACTGTAAGATGTTCAGCGTACGTTCTGGAAGATTCATTGTTATTTATCCAATGACTCATGAGATATTTTCCAAACAAACACACCTTGGCCTTTATTTAGTGCCCCATTAGGATAATATGAGTAAAGCACATCTGAATCTAAAGTATTTCTTGTCTGTGTTTCCAAGTTAAAACTTTGAATATTATGTCGTAATTAAACCACTCTTTAGGTCACGAGCACAAACATCCTTCAGTCTGTCTCCTCAGTCTTCACACTGTAGTCATGAGTCACTTTGGTGGTTTGTAGAGTTTAATATTTTCCAGGCTCAGACTCTGCCCTGATTGGTGGGTCTGAGTCAGGCAGCTCTGGCAGGAAACAGAGGGAGCAGCTCCCTCACTCTGTCAGCACAATGATGCCTTGTCTTTCCACCAATGGTGACGACTGCTTTCTCTCTGTTTTTCTTTTTTTTTTTTGGCAAATACAGTACGACTTGCTGTATCAGCCTCTCCGACCATCCCTGTCCCCCCCCACCCCCGATCCGTGGTGTGAAGGATTAGATAATAGGCAGCTTTAGTGTGGGCAGAGAAAAAAAGAGGTGTCACAGACCTCTCTTATTTCTTCTCTCCATCTATCGTCTCTCTTTTAGTACCATCTGCGCCACGAGGAGCTTGGCACCACACACTCTATAAAGTGACATTAACTGTACGTCTATTGTGCTGTTTGGACGTGTTAGCATGTGTGACAGAAAGTGTGATCTCTTATAGAGACATTGTTTCACATGTATTTTTGCTATAACGCTGTTCATCATTCTCTCTGCTGGCTTTGTAAATGTCAAGTCTTGTGTCATGGGTCCAGGAATAGATGATACTGTCAACAACATACATATTTCTGTCACACCTAATGAGTAATCAGTGACAGCACTTCTGCTGATGCAGATGTTCAGCCATCCGCCTCCAGTCTTCTTTACAATACTTTTACACTTTAAACGTGTTGTCTTCTTCCTATTGTCATTGCCCATCAAATTCCAATTGTTTAACAATGATTTTCTTTAAGTTGTTTCACAAGGCACCAAATATTTTAGATTGGTGAAATAGTCCGGACTGCAAGCAAGCCAGTTCAGCATCCAGACTCTCTACCAACACACCACACTTGTTGATGATCCAATGTGTGGTTTCGCGTAAGCTCTAAAACATTTATATACTTTTCTGCATTAATGGTGGTCCTGATGTGTAAGCTGCCATATCAAAAGCACTAATGCATCCCCATACCACCAGAGAGGAAGGCTTTTAACCTGTGTGCTGATAACAAGCCAGCTGGTCCCTCTACTTTTTAGTAATCAAGTCAAGTGTTTCCAAAAAGCTTGTAAATTTTGATTTGGCTAACTTTTCAGCCTATTTTAAGTAAGCTTTGGTGGTGGTGTTCACATGTGGTCTCGTTTTGTGTGATAAAGCTTTAACCAGGCATGTGAATAGCATAGTGAACTGTGTTTACAAGAGTCAACATAAGGACTTTTATGTTGCCCAAGACAATCTATTTTTGTTTTGGACAACCAGATCCCGTCTTGTGGTTGTCTACTGGACAATTAAGTGAAGTCATGGATTGAAGTTCACCATTGCAACATTTTCAACTGTAAAACTTGTGTTTTTTGGTGAAGTCATTCAACCAATGGTGATACAGGGCTTAATCTGATTGACTGCGAGTGTGCACAGTGTGGAGGCAGACTAGGTGAAAGCCCTTAATGTTTCCTGGTCTATTTTCCAGGGACTACGTATTTTATATATGTTATATTTTGAAAGAATCTTGCAAGTATTTCAACTGCAACATCATGTGTTCACACGCAAAACAAAACCGCGTGAGCTCTCAGTGATCGTCATTTTAAAAGTGGAGGCATGAGCCCAGGACTTTAGTATATAAAATCTTACTTTGTATTAAACGTTATTGTGTTTGGAGCATCATCGTTATTTTACAGACATGTGCAATTCGTTCATGTGACCAAACTCCTGATCATCAAAGGCAGCTCTGCCAAGGGAGCTCAATTTAGTTCTTGTATATAATATTAATGCTTTAATATTAAAGACCGATATTTATATGCCCCATATTATAACATAGATGTGTGACTCCGTTTAACTTTAATTGAATAGAATCAGACCTGTTTTTACTGCAGTAGATGGAGACTCCAAAGGAATGGACTCCCTCAAGAATTCAGCTCCCCTACTTTTTAACCTCAACACAAATGACCAGCCTGCCTTTGATAAGACAAGAAGATTCCTATATGCCAATGACTAAACCAAGCTAAATCATTTGATATCATTGAGTAAAGACTCACAGTTGCATTAGAAAAAAAGGGACAGTGTTACGAATAGTGGTCCCACAATGCAGATCCCAAGAAAACAAAAGTATGTGCATTCCAACTTAAAAACCATGCACCAAACACAAAATTAAACAGTGTGGAATGGGAGACACCACAAACATGAGGACTATCCCAGCTATCTAGACCTTAGATTGAACCATTACTTACTAACTTCCTGATTATCATTCCTATCCAAACTAACCACATTAGATACATAGATCCTAAAACCTTGAGAACAGTTGCTTTAGCTTGGTGCTGCTCCACAGCTGAATACTGTGCTCCTGTTTGATGTAGATCCACTCATGCTAAAAAGAGAGATCCCAAGCTCAATGAAGCCTGTCGCATCATGACAGGAATCCTTTGCCCTATTCCAACAACCTCCCTACTAGTTCTCTGGGATTGCTCCATCTGACAAAGTCAGTCAATAAAACGGGAAAAAAGGAAACAGGAAAATGACCCTCAGCACCCACTACTGTACATGCTTATGCCAGTCTTGGTATTTTTAAAATCCAGGAAAAGTTTTTTTAAAACCCACAACTTTACCAATAAACGTACCACCCAGGAAATACAGAATAAACCAACGGGAATGTTTGGAACAACCAACCATAGAGCACCCAACCATCCTGGAACCCTGGGAAAAATTCGATAAAGGAAGTAAACTACAGAGAAATAAATGGTGTGCCCTGAATTGGGCACAAACTGTTGTCGGAAAGACCAAAACTATCTTGGTAAATTGGGGACTAGGAATGCAGTCACTAAATCCAGAACATGAACCATCTTTTAGCTTCCTGCACCTTAAGTCCGGTACATGGAAAGCCTGGAGACCTGTGTCAGGTCAACGACAGAGCAAAGACATAACTGTCATATGACTGCAGTGCCTGAGGGTCTGAAGATCACTGACATCCAGTATCAACTTTCAGCCTCAGCTTTGCACACAGAGATTTCACCACATTCTTGGATCTTTTGTTGATATTATAAACTGGAGATGATGGGCTATTATATATTTTCCCCAATTTTCCTTTAAAACCATTATTCTGAAATTGTTCCACCATTTTTAGATGCAGTTTTTCACAGACTGGTGAACCTCTGCCCATCTTTACAGATGCGATTCAACTAAAAGGCTGTTTTTATACCCGGTCCTCTTACTGACTTGATGCAATGTAACCTGATTGTTGCAAACTTCACCAGCCGTTTCTTATTCATGTCACTTATTGTTTGTTGTCCCTGTACTAACTTTTTTAGATGTTTCACTGCCGTCAAATTCAAAATTACCCTATTTTTTCCTGAAAACAGTACACTTTCTTAGTTTAAACTAGGGATGCACGATATATCGGCATTAATATTGGTATCGGCCGATATTGGTCATTTTTTAGAATATCGTATTGGTCCGATATGTAAAACTGGGCCGATATTAACGTCCGATATTGATTTCCCCCTTTTTAGCTTTGTGTTTCTGTTCTGAGAGGCTAAATGGTTGGTTGAGCTGCATCTGTTTGATCATGATAGTGATATTGATGCTGCATAGTCAGGAATAACTGAATTAGGGAGCCGTGTCAGAGGTCTGGTCGTTTATTTACGATATCAAAAAAAGACCCAAGAGTGTTTGTGCGTGTATGTATAATATAATTTGTGTGTTTGTGTAATATCTGTAAATATCGGTTATCGGCCATAACAGCAATAATTATATCAGATATCGATATCGGCTGAAATTTTCATATCGGTGCATCCCTAGTTTAAACATTTGTATGTTAACTATGTTATATAGTTAATACAATGCAAGTTTATGAGTATTTCAAATTATTGCATTTTGTTCTTATTTACATTTTACACAATGTCCAAAATTTTACCTCTCTACTCTACTAATAAACTTTTGGCGTTACTCCATAAGATAACATGAGCCAAAACATCATCACCTTTTTATTACTGCCTTTACACGATGGGCAAGGATATTAATAAAAATGTATCAGGACTAAAGAGAAGTGCTAAAGTTCTGCCTCTTTCCCTCCTTGAGGTAAGTATCAGATGTGTGTGTTACAAAGACAACAGAAGAAGAATGAGGAGGGGGGATATCTCCAGTCTCGCCATGACTTTCCAGCTGCAGCAAGAAAGTTTTCCAACAAGACATGAAAAAGATCAGTATACCTGCAGACACACACATACACACACACACCTTTGCAGGGTTTTGCAAAAACTAAAACACTAGCTGTTGAGTTTCATTATATTAAAAAAGCAACTCCAGACCCATTTACACTTCTTAAATATAAATCTGTGTCTATACATTGAAGCAAACAGACATTGTCTCATTTGGTTCAGGTTTGCTCCTTTTCTTGCTCTGTTTCAAAGTACTTTATACTATTCTATGATCCAAAAGAGAAGTCAAAGCCAAGGAGTGTCACACAGACACCAAACAGCCTCTGGACACAAATAGAACAGAACACAGAGGAAGATTTTACCAACCTGCTCTGGTTGTGGACCTGCAGTCCACATGTTGATCAGTCAGCCGGACTCAAACTAAGACCCTCACAGCTCTGCCTGAGCACACAAAGAACTGTTACAGCAACAGCTCTCCCTTTTTCTGCAACTCACAGAAAGAAAGAAAAAAAAATCTAACAGTGAACTCTGCCTAAGTCCTCCAAAACGGGAGGGCTCTCTGAAACTCTGAACCAATCACAGGAGAAGACTTTCCTCCCACAGCAGCAGACATTGGGCGGTGAGGAAGTAGGAGTGCTCTGCGTGAAAACACACTGCTTTTTTTCTCACCAATTCACACTCCGACATTATGTGTGTTATTGTCTCACTCTGCCTATCAGAATGCTTGTTTCCCTCATTCTTACCATGAATGAACATTAAATCCAATCAGATAAAGAAAAAGAAAAAGAAAACAGGAGCTAAACACTTCAAATCATAAATGCAGGGTGTGGGATTTAAAGAAAGGGTTCATGAAAACAGAAATAAAATAAACATTACCAGCAATTATTTTATTTGCTGGGATCTAAAGAACAAGAGGAGTTCAACAACAGAACCAGTTCTTAGTCTGGCAGTTTCACAAAAATGCCCACACACACACACACACACACACTTCTGCACAGTCAGACCAAACTAAATCCTCAATCTCTTTCACCATCTAGAGGAGGAAGCAACAAAGTGCACCTCACATGGGGCTGTTTGTACATCCTGATGACGAGGACTTTAACCTGCACCTCACCACACCCTGATAACCTATTTTTGATCAATTGAAAAATACATATTAGACAGGTACCATGTTGTGCTAATCTACTTCCTATCTACCCAAAGAATGTCACCCCCTCCATATTAAATGACTTTAGACTTCTACAGGCAAAGAGACTCGTTGCTTTAATGTGGAGATAAACAAACTAACCATCAACAAACGTAGGTGAAGGAAATGTTTTTTTAAAAAGGGTTGAATGAACAAACAGGAGTTTGAAAATGTGTGGAGACCATTGTTGGGACACACTGGTGCATGTTGTATTACAAATTATTGAGCTGTACCTTTATTACAGTATATCTGCTTGCATTCGTTTACATCATTTAAGGGTTTTATTTATGTTTATCTGTTTTGGTTTCTTCATAAAACTGTTCAAAATGCTGATAAAAAATATTTCTACAAAACATAAATAAAAATTAGAGGTTTGGTAATACTTGTAGGGACCCGCCGACGTTCATACCATGGTTTTAGGTTTAGATCAGGCATGTCCACCAGTCCTTGAGGGCCGGTCTCCTGCATGTTTTAGATGTGTCCCTGTTCCAACACGTCTGATTTAAATACATTATTTACCTTCTTAATATGTCATCAAGGTCTGCAGCACTCTTAATGCTGCGTTCCAGTTGTACTCAGAGGTTGGAGTTTGGGACTTCCGAGTCAATATAAACTGGAACGCTGCCTAATATCGTAATTTTGAGTCAGGAAGTCGGTGCAACTCGACCATACCTGAGCATCCCGAGCACGCGTGATGTCATCGTTTCAACATGGCTGCTCCTCACATCAACAGAGTGAAACTCTTGACTTTTACAGTTTTTAGCAGTTCTGTGTTGTTGCCTTTACATTAAGTCAGTCATACTTGTAGTACTTTATAGTGATTATTAGGAGATTTGGTTTAAAGCTGTTTGTACACTCAAAATGCTGCATAGAGAGTTATTGTTGCAAATGTTGCATTTTTCCATCAGAGCAAAAAATAGAAACGCTTCTTCCTGATGAGCAGGAAAATGGAACGGTTTCAACTCAAAACTGATGTCAGTCCGACTTCACAGTTTTGAGTTTTGCTGCAGCTGGAACACAGCATTAGGTTCAGCTGTGTTGAACCAATACAACACCTAAAACATGCAGGACACCGGCCCTTGAGGACTGACTCGGGACATCACTGGTTTATATCATCTGTTGTTGTAAAAATGACTGAACTGTAGCTGTTTGGTCAAACATAGAAAACAAGGTAAAGTGGAATCTTACATTACGACATATCAGTGACTCTTAGGCAGCTACTACCACATCAAACTGTAGCACAACACGTGAAACAGACTCATTTACAGTTAATTTGTGTTTTATAATATTAAATGACTCTTGAATCAGACTGGCTATAAAATTTAAAAAACTGTAGATGAGCGTCCAGTGATTATATTCTGTAAGTTTCAATAAAATACAACCAACAGCTCAAGAGATATTTCACAAAGAAACAGGTAAATCTCGTGACAAAATTAGAAACAAGAATCTGTGATTTTTTTAAATCGCTCATAATATGTGTTGTGGATCAGTCTCATCTACTACCACACCTAATTTTACATCAATATCTGTGAAAGTGACTGAGTTTTATTCATCTGTTGTGTTTTTAAGCTTAGTTTTCTGAGGCACCCATCTTGAATTGAGTTGACTCCAGATATAAATCAGTTCTCAGTTGTACACTCAGTGGTCATTTCATGCAGGTTTTATTAAAAATGTTCAGTAAAGCTACAGATCAACACACACACACTTTGTTTATCTGTCCTTGTGGGGACTTTCCATTGACTTCCGTTCATTTACAGGTTATTTCTATACTCTAACCCTGACCCCTTACTCTAAAGTAAACCACTTCAATACACACCTGACCCTAAATTTAGCATAAACTCAATTCATACCTTGGTCCTAAACTTAACCCCCTCACCCAAAATCAACCTCCAAAGTCCTGGGGACCGGAGGACCCCACGAGGAGCATTCAGTCCCCACGAGGCTGCAATTTCCTGAAAAATCGTCCCCACCAAGTAGCAAAAACATGGCCACACACACAGGCGTCAGCAATAACATCACCTTCAGCGGCGACATATTAATAAAGTAGAAAACGTGTTTTCTCACATAAAAATTCTTCAAATGATCAAAGACACAAACTGATGAAAACTATAAAAAAAACTTTACTGTTTTAACAGAGAAAAGCCCATCATTTTATCCTGATGTTGGGCTTTCACTGTGAGGAAAAGGTTTAAAACATGTAGCCTCAGACTGTGCTAAAAGCTAAATCTGACCAAACACACACACACACACACATTTAGACCTCAGATGGAAATTGTACATACCAGATGTGAGGAAAAGATCCTGTCAACTATCCTGCTGCTGCTTCACTGTTTGTTAGTTAAATCCTTCTTTCCCCCTCCTTCATGTCTCTCCCACCCTGAGAACACACACACCATAACTCTCACACACACACACACCATAACTCAGAGGTAATAAACAGAAAGGTAGGAACCACGGTGCAAAGGGCGGAGAGATAAGAATGTTTGAAACAGGGGAACACCATATAAGTGCCATAAAAACAGAAATGTGTTGCAAATCTGATTCTGATTACGTTCACATGTTGAAATGATCCTCTGGTTTAGAAAAATGTACCCGTTTATCTGTTACTCAGACATAGGTTGTGGGTTTTAGATCTGAGCATTATAGGAAGAAACTTTGCAGCTTTTCACTTCCTGTGGAAGATTTTTAACCTGACCTGCAGCTCTGATGGAAAGAGCCTTGGTGTTACAGTATTTTTGTTAGGGATTCCCTCATAAAAATATTGCAGCTATATTCTGCTAAATTAGCTATAGTTTTTGATGCAAAATGATGTAAAAAAAAAAAAAGAAAGAAAATCAGTGAATGCAATTCCCTCTTTTGGGCTGGACTATTGTAATTCTTTATTTTATAGATGTCCAGAAACTCTAAAAAGTCTTCAGCTGATCCAAAAGTGCTGCTGTTGGAGTTCTGATCAAATAAAAGATCATGTTGTTATTTTCTTTCTGCTGCTCCCTTCTGCAGGGCTCACCACAGAAGCAGAACTCATGAAAGATGTGGGATTTGTTTTGCGCCAGATGCCCTTCCAGAAAAGAAGTTGGGTTTGAACCTGCAGCTTCAGGATTATAAGATCATGTCACTGACCACCATGCTACTGTAGCCCCTAAACCCGGCATCCATCCATCATCTGCTTCTTCCTTTCAGGGTCACTGGTGTCCACATCCAGCAGTCACTGTGCAAAGGGTGGGCTACACCCTGGACAGGTCACAAGTCCATCACAGGGACACACAGAGACAAACAACCACTCACCATCACACCTAGGGACAATTTAGAGTTACCAACTAACCAACAGTCATGGTTTTGGTCTGTGGGAGGAAACCAGAGAAAACCCATATATACACGGAGAGAACATGGAAACACCCTGAAAGGTCTCGGACAGGGATTTGATCTGGTGACGTTCTTGCTGAGAGGCAACAGCTCTACCAAGTGAGCCACCGTGCCACGCCCCCAGAATCATAGTTAAGTTATGTTTGTGTTTCCTGAGCTTTTCTTTTATGTTTGCCACATTTCCTCACTCTGCTGTCTTTACTCTCTACTCTGCATGTATTTTTACACTGCATTATTCCCAGGTAATCAGTAATGTTCCTGATCGGTCTGTTTGGTTCACGCTCCTCTATTCTGCATCTAATCGTCTCTGCAGGTGTTAGGATGTCTTTATACTCCCAGTGAATTGATTAATCTTTGGTTCAGCATTACTGTATGCGTTTGTTCTGGCTCCATGCTCGTGTCCAATCCCCAGAAGTTCTGCTTCATAGAGTTTGGTGCCTTGACAGCCTTTTGTTTTGTGGATTAAAGAAAGTTATTTTTGAGAATCTTCTATCTGCACTTTGGGTCGTGACTACCGCTAATACGACAGATCATTTCTTTCCACCGTCGCTACTGTGCTGCTCAGGATGGGAGGCTGTGTCAAAGTGATAATTCAGCACAGTCTGCTGGTTTCCTCAGATAACTTTTACTAATTCATTCATAACATACTGAATATGAATGTATGGTATTAAAAGAACAATCTGAATGGATGTGAATCTGTTTTTCTCTTTTGTACAGTGCCCAAGAGGACGTTTGTTGTGCATAGGTGCTGTAAAAATAAATAAATTCAACTGACCACTACCTGGTGGTGAGTTGGCTCCGGTGGTGGGGGAGGATGCCGGTCAGACCTGGCAGACCCAAAC
>JARVJO010000173.1:996464-1008561 GCA_031762555.1 Cynodonichthys magdalenae | reverse complement strand
GTAACTTGACTCAGAGTTAAGTTACCCAGTTGATATCACCTGTTCTGAAACCAAAAATCCTGAGTATCACATAGCGGTAAGCTGATTCAGAGTATCTGCGTTAACCCAGGGTTTGTTAAGCTGCTTTCTGAAACGGGGCTCTGGTGTGTTCAGCTATTAGCAGTAGAATATGTGTTTCAGAGGCTTTTAAATCTTTTTTATTAGCTTTTGATTCTGGCAGAGTTGGAGGTTCAATTTTGTTTCATAGTGTGTTTCTATATTTTATTTTAACTTTCGTTTTCTTAATGACACAAGTCTTTGACTGAAATGTAAAGCACTGTGACCAACTTTGTTGTTTTTAATGGGCTACCTGAGTAAATTAACATTGAGATTGGAATCAAATGATTATGTTACGTTATGATTGTGACACAATCTACCCAGAATGCCATGAATCTCTGAGGAGACCACGAGTAATTTTTAGTCGGCTCTCCTATTGACAATAGGTTTGTCGTCTCTAAAACTTAAAGGAAAAAACAATGAGATCTTTTGTCTTGATGTCTTCCTTCTTCTTGTGTACAAAAATAAGAAAATTAGATTTAAAGATAAATGTTTTATATTTGGTTGCTTCAGGTTTGTTGGTCGAGCTGCAGGGACTCTGGATGTCCTCGGGAGCAACAGATAATAAAAACACTGAGCACAGAAAGTAAAAATAAATTTTTTGGTAGATCATTTCTTTGTTGTAACAAAACTTCTTGGAAATAAATCTTATACAGATGGAAAGCCTCTTAGTTTCCCTTTTAAATGATGTCACATTCGTAAGGAACATGCATTTGTGGGATGAGCAGTAGAGCTGAGTGTGTGGGTTGTGCACATGAAAAATGTGTCAAATCTTTTCTGCCAAACAGCTTTTTTTTTTGTTGGTATTGTTTTGAGCTTCTAGTACCTCCAAGTGCTGCCAATCAGGTTAACAATTTATTGCCAAGAAGCGTTGTTACAAAAAATAATTACCAAACACAAATATTCTTACAGTTTGTGCTAAGTTTATGTGATTACTCTTCTCACAGACAGCACAGACATATTTACACTTTTTTAGCTTCTTTTAACCTTTAAATATTCTATACAGGAATGAAACCGTAACACCTGCACAGCATGAGGAACAACAAACATTTACACTTAAGTCAGAAAAAATTAAAACATTTATTGGGCATAAATATATTATATATACGCTACCGATACAGTTACGTCTTACATACATAGGGTAGTATTTGCAAAAATCTATACATTAAAATTGATATGGCAGTTTCTTTTATATAATGCATATGAAATTGTCTAACATTTACAATACAAGAAAAAGAAATGCACAAATTTCTTTATTTTAATCTTCTTCTTCTACTACTTTTTTAAATCGTAGACCATGAAAACATTGGAATGTTTGCTTTGAAATCGTGAGGTAAAAAAAAAAAAAAAAAATCTTTCTTTTTGTCTCGCTTTTTAAAAAAATACTTAAATACCTGTGAGTCTCTTTCTCCGAATTGCCAATCCCTCAGTCAACGTCTCTATTTTTACTGTAAAATGTACACTAAATAAAAAAATAATAATTAAAAACGAAATAAACGGATCAGAAGGCACAGACGTGGGGGGAGGGAGTGGGGCTGCTGGGCTAAACGTTGAATTGTCTTGTTGACAGAAATGTGCAGGAGATGAAGGGAGGGTAAGTGGGGCTCTGCTAAAAAAAAAATAAAAATAATGGCCAGCACTTCAAAAATAAAAACATTAAAATAAAGGAAGTACCCATCCTACAGACTGAAGTCGGATTGTTCGGTATAACTGGCCTGATGATGGTGAAACGTTTGAGCAAAAAGGGAGAAAAAATAAAAACACAACGCCATGTCAGAGGATTGAAAATGCAACGGGCACACGCCGTCCGCCTTAGGAAGTGGACTCTCCTTGGTCCTGCAGGGAGCCATCAGAGTACGCTCCAGTAATGCCAACGTCAAAGTAATGCCAACGAAATGTAACAGGAAGCGCCGGCAGTAGTGTTCGAAAAAAAGAGCAAAGGATCCGTTTTACTCCCAGTCCTGACCTCTTCACGTTTAATGCTCGGCATTTTAAAAAAAGTGCTTCAACTCTGTTAGTCGTTCTATAGCTCTATAGATATCTCTGTAAATCATCTCTTTAGCACAACGCTGGAGAAAAACAAAAACTACCGAGGAAAAAAAAAAAATGAAAGGAACGATCTGTCGACTGTCGACCATCGGCCTAAAACGTTCTGATTGTTTCTGCCTTCTTCAGTGTGAAATTAGCTGAAAATTCTCCACCAAAACGGGACAAACACACAAAAAAAATGGCACTTTTGCTTTTAAAAGAAAACAAAACAAAGTAATACAAGATAATATAAAATAAGAAGTATAATCACAGATCAAGTTAATGTTTTCTTTCCGTTTGAGACAGTAATAATAACATTTGTAATATTTGTTATGTTGTTACAGAAGAACATCACAGGAGACGATTGGTTCTAGAGAACATGAAAAAAAGCCTGCACTTTGGCATGAAAACAGTAACATAGGATACCAGAAGCTTCATTATAACACTATTCAGAAAAAAAAATGATCCCAATACAGCTAAGTGAGCCTATAAGTTCCGGCTTTGCTACATGTATCTCTAAAGGCGTAACGAGAACTGTTGGCCCGTGCGCGGTCCCAACAGGAGCTGAAACGACTAAAATACATTTGGTTACGTGTTTGAAACGCGTGGACTGATGAGCAAAAAGTTCCCAACAGCTGTAAAGAGAAATACTTAAAGGGTTACTAAGATAAGGAATGCTGGCCCTAATCATACAATCTAACATACATCCATTAAAAAATAAAATTAAAATAAAAACAGGCTACAAGAAAAAGAATTAGTATATAACTACACGTGTCTCTTAATCTTTAAACAATAAATAAATGAAGATTGCACTGTAATTGGCATGTAAAGTACTGTATGCAAATATATAGTATAAATAAAACCTAGAAAAGAACTCTACCTTAACTTTCCCGTCGACTTTGGCAAAGTTTTTTGTTTTTTTTTTTCGTTGTTTTTTTTTTTTTTTAGCTAGTAAAACACCTCGGCTTTACTGACACGTACAGGAGCAAGGCACGGTGAAGACGGGATGAGATACGAAAGGGAGGAGGAAGACAGGAAAACAGGATGGAGGCTGTAAGATGATGATGATGACAGGATCAGATCCCCCCCCCCGCCCTCCCCTCTGTAAGGCCTTATCCCTGAGGTACGTTTCCAGGCTGCCAGTCAGAGAGAACATCACCTCCTCCTCCTCCTATCCAAACTCCACCTGACCAACGGGGTCGACCAGTTTTCAAGTCGTTAGGGTGACTTCTTTGGATTATCCTGTTATAAAACGGGTTGTACCTTGGCTTCGTTGTACAGGTTGGGTTGGGGGGTGGGGGGCTGGTAGGTAGGTAGGACAACGGGACGGGAGGTCAGAAGGTGTTCTGTTCTGTGAAGCTGTGTTCCCTCGGAAAAAAAAAAAAAAAAGGTTTGCTCGGTTAGTGAAGATTAGCTCAAGTCCTCAGAGAACATGTCCCCCGTCTGAGCAGAGATCACAGACCTGCTACTTGGCTCTGATTATACGTCAATAAAGCACCTTTTCATGGAGAGAAAGAGAGAATGAGAGATTAGTGCTGCAGAAGAGAGAGGTGACGGATCGAAAAAAAAAAAAGTAAGGGAAAAGCAGCCAGAGAAAAAAGAAGAAGCAGAAAAAAAGAAGGTAATTACAAATAATTATGTTCAGGAAGATGAGAGAAGAGTCATCTTCAGATATATTGATTCACAGAGGAGCTGCGAGGAGGAACAGCTTCAGCACCACTCTGGCTGGAGAGACTAGATCTAAAAGGGGGTAAAGCACAAGCTTAAGGTGGTCTGTCACTGCTGCTCACCAGAATCTACGGACATTCTTGGAGGTTCTCTTTTTTTTGCTTCAATCCCAAAGACTTCCACTTAAATTGTAGAAAGATTAAAAGAATTTGAGCAAAGACTTTCTCTTACTTGCTTGTCTCAAGAGCTCCTTTTGAACGCCTGCACTGGAGCTCTCCTTTAACTAAAAACACATCCAGATCTAAAACCTTGTCTGTGACTTTAATCATTATTTTTTAAAAACCTGGGTAAGTTCTGCCAGTCTTCCTTTCTCAAGGGTACACTTTAGAGCAATGGTTCCTAAAGTGGTTCAAGGCCATCAAGGATTTTCAGAATAAATTCCATTTAAAAAGTACTGCTAACAATTTTTTTGCCTTAGTTGTTACAGAAAGTGTGGTTAGGCATCAAAAGCTGAAAAGTTAGGGAACCACTGCTTTAGAGGGTTTACAGGGAGAGCCAAAAGTCAGAGGACAACCTTTCATGGCACCCTTTTCACCATAGACATTACTTGCTGGGGTATTCAGATATTTCATTTCTCTTTTCATTCTAAAATAAAAGGGGTGTCCTGAAACTTTTGACTCACCCTGTACTGTAGTAGAACATATAGATATTGGGGCGGCCGCCAAGTTGGGTACAAAGCAGGCTGACGCTGGCAACAAAGAAATGTGCGCAGCCAGTAACACACTTCAAATACATTGTGATTTTCAAAACTTGTCCGTTTGCAATCACAGATGCATATTTTCCAACTAGCCTCCAACAGTCGTAGCCCACGGAACCGAACTACCTGAACCACTGACGTTGTCACGGGTCAGACCACACAGCTGTGAGAAGGACACTGACGGGTTTGTTGGCCCCTTTCATCACCAATAAGACTCCATTTTTACTGTCTGGAGCAAAGATAAGAAAAAAATGGAGGCAAACAAATGCAGCTAAAACTGTTCAGAGTGAACGGCAGCTGAGCCAGCTCCTAAACCTAATTTGAAAAGGTCCAATTTGACGCATCTGATCCTAGATCCTGTTTGCTAAACTGACCTCTAAGCTTTCGGGGCATATAGTCCACGCCTTTATTTTACACTCAAGACTTTACCTTTGCCATCATTTTATATTACATCATATATATATTTGCTATTATTTATATTAACCAGTTTTCCATTTTCTCTTGGATACATTGAAATTACAGGATAGCAGCATCTTACACACATGGATTGCATCACTTTGGTAGCTGAGTGGTGAAAGCTGAGCAGGTATGACTTCTTCGGAGGAAACAGGGTTTTTCTCATTGTCGTTGCAAAAGCATAACTCAGTCTGTGTGCATGATTATGTAACACCAGGTCTCTGTCTGGATGAGAGAACAGGTGAGGATTGCATGGATTGACCAACAGACTGCAGAGCAGTGATGAATTCAATAAGTTGGAGCAGCTAAAGCTTTAAAGACCTACATTTGAATACGGCTGAATGAGTAAAGAAAAATAAAAAAAAACAGCCAGTTAAACGCGGGAAAATAAAAATCAAAAGTAAGGCAATGACTGTCAAGAAATATATACGCTTTCTACTGAATACGTTTTAAAAGACATACAAAATAAAAACATGCAACAAGTCAGTCTAGGGAGCAGGTGCTGTGCTCCCACTTATTTTAAGGCTTGATTATCAGTTTTCTTTCCCTCGACAGAAATCCTTAAATGAGAGGTGTAGAAAAAAATGAGACCAAACAGGCGGAGGACAAAATGAAAAGCCTGAATCAATACTTTGACTAAAAAAAAAAAAAAAAAAACATACACAGCCTTTAAAAGTACATCTCAAGTGTTTGCTTTGATTTCATTCGGTTATTTCGTAGGTGTTTCTTTAAAAAAGTTCTTTTCTTTCGTTTTCCTTTCTATCCTATTATTAAATTCCCTCACTTCATGAAGAAGTACTGTAGCAAGCAGGCGATGAGGATGGAGAGGCCCGCGAACACGCACACGATCAGCGCCGCAAAGCGTTCGTCGCTGGAGATCAGCCCCGCCCCCTTGCCCGTTTCCAAGGCGCACTGCTCCCCCGACGCCGCCGACTCCTGCCGGCGGAGCGTAAACAAGGAGGAGGGGCTCAGGGGTCCGCACAGCTCCTGGCACGTGTCCCGGCACTGGCGGCAGGCGCCCACGCGGAAACGATAGTCGACGTTTCCCTGGAGGTTCGAGATTTGGTACGAACCTTCCTCTCCCTTAAAAACCTGCCAACCACAGAAAAAACAGACAAGAGTCCAGATGAATGTGATTTTTCTCTGCTCAACATCTCAACGTCACAAACAACAGATCCTATTATTCTCAAAAAACTTTTTTCCAGCTGTTTCTGCTGCTAATGAAGATATTTCTACATGGAGGCCACTTCACCCATCGCCTTTTATTCCAGCTTAACACTCAGATCAAGAAGTGACTGACTTGTAGCCGTTTTGGTCAAACCTCAAAAATCATTTTTGTGCAACCTCATTACATTACCTCTTAGCTACCACCGAATCAAATTTTAGCTCAATATCTTAAAAATGTTCTGATTTATAGCCATTTTTAGCTTTTTAAACATAATTTGGTGCCATAAAGCAGAACCAAGAGATGTAAGACTGTTTTTCTTAATAATTTACTTTAAACTTCCTGAAGAAGTTTTTGTGTTTTGTCAAATCCTGAGCAACTTTATGGCTAAAAGTGCACACTCCCTTTCAAGCTAAACTACTTTATTTTTCCAGAGGAAGATTTGGATTATCTTTGTAATACTTTAGGCACTTCTCAAACAAAAAAAGACTAAATCTCTCTGATCCACCCTGAGACACAAACCTGTTTATATTCAGACTCCCGTCCGACCAGCAACTGGACAACATAGCTCACAGGATCTCCTCTCATTGGAGGGATCGTCTCCCATGTGACCTGACATACGTTTCCCTCCAGCTGGTGAACTCTCGGGGCTGTAGGATTCAGAGAAATTAAAAATTAATATAGAAACTAGAGAAACAGCAATTTCTGTAACAATACAGTGCTAGGATTTAGCTAAGATGCTAAAATTGAGTTGTTAAAGTTAAAACAAGCACAACAGCCTAAAATAATCTGAACAGAAGTTAAGAGCTAAAACTAGCAAAGACGTTGCTAAACGCTAAAGCTAGCAACACAGTAACAAAAGCAGTAAAACTATAGTTAAACGCTAAATGTGGCAGAAGACCTAAATCAAAGACGGTGAGCTGAAGCCGATTTCAGAGAGAACAGTGTTTCTAAATGAACTGAATAGATCTCTGTATTTTTATCTGAAATTTTATTTTAAATAAAATTAAATATTATATAAGTACAAACGTTTCAAACACCAAGTTGTAGCAGACTGCTATCAATACAGCTGAATATTTTCATAAATTATTCATAAAACCAAATTCATAAACAGATTAAACAGAACAGATAATGTGAAAGTGTTTTCTATCTAAAAACTAATGAAAGAAACTGTAAACAGGTAAATGATGTAAACAGTGTGAATGCTGAGTCAGCAGTCCAAATGTCTGTTGGTTTTAGCTCCTAATTTATGACAAATCCAGCATTTTTATTTGGTAATGGTAGAGTCAGATTTATACTGGTTTCTGGGTTGGATTTAAACCAGTGGCATCAACCACAACGAAGAGATTACAGAACGTTTCTGCTTTTCCTTTGGTGAAAATTGCTTTTTTTATGCAAAAATGTTGAAAAGCAACAAATTTTATCAGCTTTAAATTGCAAGTCAAACAGACAAAAACACAATTTAACATGAAACCACCACCTTAACATGATGAGAAATGAAATTTGAGTGTAAAACCTAGAAAATAATGTAAAATCACATGCTCATGCTTGATATTTTTCTAACAGACAGGCAGCATTGACAGTAACAGTTTATTACACAAACATTTTGCACAATGTGTTGGGTTGAAAGTGATGGAGATGATGCTCAGCTACTACCACCTAACCTTAATATCTGTAAAACTGTATTATAGTTATTGTGTTGGCGACTGACAAATATCTGCAGCTGCCATCTTGAAGTGAGTTGACTCTAAAGTTCAATGAGATATAAATGAACATCCAATGATAACCTTCTGGAAAATTATTCAGTAGTTCAGGAGATGTGCTAACAGACAAAAATCCTATGTTAAAATATCTCACACAGTGAATAACACTTGGAGTGTATGTTGAGAAGAACTCTCAGCACCGATTTTCAGCACAATATCTGTAAAACTGAATGGAATATAGACACTTTGTGTTCAAAGGTCAGGTGGGTGTGGCAGCCAGCTTGAAAACTTTCCTAATAAATGTGGACCTGCTGCGTAATTTTTGACTTCTTATTTTTTGCCCTTTCGGTCCGCCACACCTCGGAGGAATGTCTCTTCCTCTCAGTTTACAGTAATGATCACACCCTGTAGACAACAATGTGACAAGACTCTGGTAAAGATACTACCCTGATCCGCTCTGGTTACCTTTGAGGGCAGGTGGAACAGACTTGGTGGTGCAGAAAGTATACGTGTCAGAGAAGGGACCCTCGCCGGCGTCGCTGATGGCCTGTATTCTGAAGCTGTAGCTGCTGGACTCAATCAGTCGCTGAACCTTGTAAGTGTGGCTGGGACCGCGATAGATCGTCACAAACCTGGAAGATAACGATGGAAAAAAAAAAAACACAATGAGTCACCTGTCTGAATCGGTGGGACCAGACAAACCTGGGCTAGATGAAGGACTGTTAAACGTTAACGAGACAACAGAAAGTGAGGTGAACAAAGAGAGGCATCTTAGAAACAACCCAGCTGGACTATAATGAGGTCTTACAGGCTTAAAAGTGGAAACATGGAGAATCCAGTTCCTGTCCATGTATGTGAACATGATTATGTGACACAGCTGGAGAGATGGAAAAAGTTGAGGCCTCTGCTAATCGTATTATCAGCTAGGAACTGACCAGCAACCCACTCGCTGACAGTAAAAACATGCCTCTGATGGACAAGAGACTGGTCATACCTGACCCCCCGCCAAACTTCTGGACAGGTCTGTGTCCTTTTTGGTCATTTGTTTTTCGTTTTAAAAACTGATATTGAAAAACGAAAAATGGATGGTTATTTCATTTTCATTTTATTCTCCAAAAACAGAAAAACATTTCATCTTTTTATTTCTGTCAAACCAAAGTTAAACACTGTCAAGGCAACTGTGGAACCTGCTGTGGCTTCAAGGTCTTTAAAATGGACCTCTTGGTGAAAGGCTTCATGTGCTAAAAGAACCAGAAGCTCCAGGAGACAGTTTGAATCTTCATGATAAACTATCAGCTGACACCTTGTTAGAAAAGATGTTATTTTCAGCCGAAGCACAACTACAGTTTGAATGTTCTCCTTGTGCTCGTGTGGGTTTTTTTCCAGGTACTCCGTTTTCCCCCACACCCCAAAAACCTGTACAACGGGTTGCCTTCAGGCGCAGGCTGCCCTTGAAAACGAGATCTGTGATCTCAATGGGACTTCCTGGTTACACAACGATAAAAATAAACATTTAATTGCAGAACAAAGTCCAAAATAGAACTGAACAAAGTCTTGGTGTTTTGGCAGGCTCTGACATGGAAATGGAGTCTTTAGGTCTGAAAATGAACATTTAACTGAGAACTTATTTGGTTTTCTGCATTTAAATTGGGCAACTTTGAACATTATCTTACAACTGGTTTAAAAAATGCAAAACTAGTCCGCTAGCGTTTATTGCAGTTGACTGGTTAGCTAGTTATAAAGCACATGTTTATTCATCCCATTATCAGACCATTTAAGGTGGAGCGAGATAAATATTTGCTTGTTTGTTTTTTAAAGGAATTAGCTAGACTAGTTTTATTAATAAAAATATTACAGACTGTAGTTAGTTTTAGTTTTTGGAATCTATTTCTTGTTTTTCATTGTTTTTAAACAAAAATCAAATAACCAAAAAGTACACAGATCTGGACAGATGAACCACATCAACTCCCCTGTTTAGAGAATCATTGTATCCTAATAAACCATCAGGTCAGGCCTCCAGCCTTCAACTCTTCCACTTACTGAGCTTCTGCTGCAGGAGAAAGAGACAATGTGTCCTGAGGTGAGTAGAATTAATGATTCTCAAGCACAGGTGGGAGATGAGGTGGATGGAAGGAGAAGAGTCTCTTTTAATAAAGTCTTTGTGTTTTAATAAACTTACTTTTCTAATAATAAGCAAGAAGAACGAATCATAATGTTTCCTAGGCTGCATGAATAAATTATTCTTTGTTGAAACTTTGTGTGGAAGAGAAGAAGTCTTAAAATTATGCATGATTGTAAGGAGAGAAAAATGTGTTTTCAGAGAACTGGGGCTTTGGGTTGCTTTTTTGTTTTGTTGTTTTACTGTGGAGTTTAAAGAGCAGATTCTTTGGCAATGACATTGTGGCCAGGAGGCAGCAGGAGAGTTAATGACACATGCATTTATCCCAGCTAAAGATATTTGTCTTCCTTGATCTTAAATACTTAAATTAAAAATAGCAACTTTGGCCTGGTTTATTTTACAAAGTGATTCTTCCTTTACTTTAACTGAGATTGGTTTCTCTGTAAGTTGATAATAATCAGAGAGGCTGAGGCAATTTTAGGGTTTTGGGGTTGCCAGAGGAGCGATAGGGGAGATCTGGGATCTGGGGCTAACAGGCGACACAGATTCAGGTTTCAGGAAACGTCCTCATTGAGAACGTGAGCCTTTCCTTGGCTAGAAGCTGGTCTATACTTCAACAAGACATGAGACAATCAGTGATTACCATATTTTTGGATGTCTTTATCTCACGGACATCATCATAATCCCTCATAATGTAACACATATCATATAGCTAAGCATATAAACTATAATGGCAAAACAGAGGAGTTGGAATAAACACGTGTTATTTTCTTGTTAACCACAGAGATGAAAAGACGTGAACGTTGGTTCCACAACCGGCTTCTCATCGTCAGCAAAATGACATGAAAACGAGGCACTGCTCCGTATAAACAAACACGCCCACAAAGTTCTGACCAATCACATATGGCAAACCACACTGGTCTGTAGGACAAAGTTCTGACTGAGGAAACTGTACAAGACGTGGTGTCAGTGGGAGATAACAGACAGAAGTTACACCATTTTTGTCACACAAGACTGTAAACAAGACGTGAGAATGGAATTATAAATTGGCCTCAAGTACGCTTGAGTTGCAGATGCAGTCTGCTGGTTCATGAAATATTTTGCTAACACAACAGACAAGCAAATAAATTTGATCGCCCTTCTGCTTTTGGCAGCAGACAATAAAATTTCTTCTCGCCTGTTAGGATGAAACGGACTGCTGAAAATGAGGAGAGATCATCAGGAGGCAAATGAGAAGGTCAGGCAGAAATGTAAGCTGAAAAGAGTTATTTATCTCCTCTCAGATAAAGAGGATTAAGTCTAAATTATTGACAACAGAACAAGTGAAATATGGTCAAAAATGGGGAAACGAGAAGAGAGGATGTGACAGACAGAGGGAGCGAAGGAGGAGGAAAGGAGCGGCGATACAAACAAGGACAATGAGAGTCTGCTGGAGGAGAAACGACGAGTCATGGTTAGGGCAGATGAGTTCTCCGTGTAGCTGTGACACAGAGGTGTGATTATGTTCTCTGGCTGATAAATGGTCTTATTAACCCTCACACTCTGTTAAGTCACACAATTAAACACTCCCTGCCCTGATACTGACAGATGACTTCCACATTTTGTTTGGCATCGAAACATCTCCTTGTTTACTTTCAGCATGAAAACCACGTACACCAGCCAAACTGTCACCCAGAGTTGATGACCTCTTTCTCATTTGGATGAGGCTGTGAAGACGGATGTCAAAATAATTAGAACATAACGCGGGACAGACAATAAAGACGGTCAATGGCATGATTTGCATCTCTGATTCAGAGCCAGGAGGCCAATTGACCGTGAAAAGCAGCAGACAAGGACGTGGCCTCACTCTCACTGATGCTCTCTGATTCTCTGAGCCAAAATGCAAAGTTTGCTATGATTGAACCATACATCACATATGTTCAAGTTCAAATTAAAAGCCTAGTATTTCTCGAAGAAATATGTCTAACCCTAACTCTCCTCACCACATCAAAATGTTCCTTAAAGGGGCAATATCATGTAAAATCAACTTTTTTGAGTTTTATATCATGTTATAATGTTATCATCTCATCAAAAACATGTCCAGAGTCTTGCTTTGACTCATTCAT
>JARVJO010000173.1:965372-980599 GCA_031762555.1 Cynodonichthys magdalenae | reverse complement strand
CGCTGCTCATTTACACACTTTTCCTGCAGATAGAAGCGTTTGTTGAATCTGACGTGACATGTTCGTAAGAACCGTTCATACGAACAAAAGTAAGATAAGAATACGAAAATGTTCTTGCATGAGGCCCAATGAGAGCATTTCTACACGCACTATAGCAGCTTCTCCATTGTCAAGTCTCACTCTAATCGCTTCATGTCTGTTCGGTTCTACTCAAGTGTAGGTGTGTCTCCATGGCAGTGTGTCCCTCACTCTGTGGACATGATTCTGGGTAGATCATCAACGGGCGACTTCAGCTGTTGTGGTTTTCTGTAGTCCGGTAGTCGGACTTCATTTTTATGACACTGTTTATAAATGCATATGTCTGCATATTTTTTGATGACAGCAGTCTGCTGACGTCAAAATCACTTGGTTGACCTGCCTAGAACCACCTTTGGTGTGGATCCAAAAACTGTGTAGGAACTGGAAATTTTGGCCAAAGTTGAATCGATGAGAAGTGCTTAAGGGCATGCCCTTGGAGAACGTGCTAATGTGAAGGGAACTCAAGGAACTGGGACTAAATAGCTGTGTAGCTGTAAGAAAACCACTTATGAGAGAGGCTAAGGGAAAAAAAAAAAACATTTCCAATTTGCTAGGGAGCATAAAACTGGACTATGGATGACAGTCATGTGGTTTGATTAGTCCAAACTGACCCTGTTCCAAAGCAACGGGCACATCAGGGTAAGAAAAAAAGTGGTTGATGTGATGCACATTATGGGCTCAAAGAAGGAGGTCAGCTGACTACCTGAATATACCGAGTGTCCAGGTTGTTCCATCAATGGATATTTTCTTCCCTGATGGCTCAGGCATGTTGTCAATGCCAGGATTTATCGGGCTCAAATTCTCAAAGAGTGCTTCTGGGAGCATGAGGCATCATTTTCACACATGAATTGGCGCCACAGAGTCCAGACCTGAACCCCATCAAAGATCTTTCAACTGTACTGGAGATGCCTTTGCACAGTGGTCCGAATCTCCCATCATCAATACAAGATCTTGGCAAAAAAATTAAAACTCCTGACAGAAAATAAATGTGGCGACATCGCAGAAGCTTTTGTAAACGACGCCACAGAGAATTTCTGCCATAATCGGAGCTAAATCTTGTTCTTGGCTTGGCAGTGTAGTTTACTGTGGTGAGTAAAGCTGCATGATAATAGAAAAAGGTGGGATGATGTTGTTTTCAGTTGTAATCATGAGGTTGAATGAATTCAGTTTTGAGTGAGCTGAATTTTGAACTAGTTCTTGTGAGAGGTGAACTAGCAGAACGCTGCCTGTTTGTTTTGAAGAGGTGTAAGAGAGTCCTCCTCAGCACGGAGAGGGGAGCCCCATCATTGTCAACAACAAACTGTGTTTATTGTGGTGCTTCACAAGGCCGTGCTACTAAAACATGAAGCACACAAACACCCACATCTAAAAGTAACGCCCAGAACTACATCTTTGGCCCTCGCAAAAAAAAACAAGACAAAACAAACTCCACTTCACAGCTTTTGTGCACACACATGCATGCACAAGTAAACACACGCACAGTGTTCTGCCTCAGCGGCAGCCATTATGCAAGAGAGCTCAGTGACACTGGGACAAAAACAACCTCAGAGAGAAAACAGTGGGCAAGTGGGGTGATCCTCCTGCCCCTCCACAATTTCCCATAAAACCTTGCAGAGTGTTTGTGCTGTCAATTCAGAGAACTGGCTATAAATTCACAAGGAAAAACAATCAGCTATATTTTACCACCAAAACAGATCTGACTGGACAGAGCAATGGACAAAATATGTCCTTATATGTTAAAACTAATGCAGTTTATAAATGTTGTGTTCTTCATCATGATGCAGTTTTGATGAAGAACATGGTTTTCTTACAAGACAAGTAGTCTTACTTGAACTGTCCATAGTCATAATGTTAAGGCTGGTTGTTGTACAAATGAATAAAGTAGCTGTTTACGGCTGCTTGGTTAGAACAGGTGTCACTTTACAGTTCCTGCAAACATTAAACAGCTGACTCCCATAAATCCACTTAAAAGTTGTATTAGTTTAACATCAATGTATGAGATGGAAATAACAGCTAATATGAGGGAAATGTCTGATTATCACTTTAAATAAATGAGTAATTACATTTACTTATCAACATTAGGTTATCTAATGTTTTTGTACACCACAATGGTTCTTTTTGCTGCTTGTTTAAATCACAGAAAGCTGGCTTAATCCAGATGTATGACACTGTGTCTGCCGGAATCCAAGTTCATTTCTTTTGTACATCCCAACGAACATGAAACTACACGTGAGACACCTCCTCTGACACGCCCACATGTAAATATGTTAAATAGATGTAAATATGTCCAGCATGTGTGATAGACGTATGTGCGGGATCAGAAATGCGCATGATTTCATATCCACTCATCATTAGTGGATGTACTGATTGTTAATCATGTGTGTCTGGTGTGAACAATAAAAGTTTTCACATCATTAACAGTTTCCCAGAATCACAGCCATAAAGTTGGATTGGGGCAGTACACATTTCTATGCTTGTTTCATCTTTGATACATCTGAGGTTTTTGCGTGAAAAAAGGCGTACACAAGCTTTTTGTGGGTACCTACTGTTGATACATGAGGCCCCAGCTCCCCGCAACCCATTAAGTAAAATGAGGGAATTAGATGGATAGATTGATTAATAATGGAACATATTAAACATATCAATGTTTGAACAAATAATTTGTTCTGTTTTACAAAAGAATTATGTGTACGTTTGAATTTGATATCAGCAACATGAAATAAATAAATAAGTTGGAACAGAGGCAACAAAAGGTGGCAAAGTGTGCTGGTAAATACGAGAAAAAGCTAGACGAGCATTTTGAAACAAATTAGGTTCATTGGCAGCAGGTCAATAAGGAGACTTTAGGTAAAAACTGAATTTTAGTGAAGCTGGGTTGAATGTTGAGGACTACGGTTTTGAGATGTGGCGCTGCCTTCAAACTCCAAATGACATTAATTTGAATATTTTATATGTTTACTATAGTGAGTCAGCAAACCATTGCAATTGGTTTTATTTATATGTTTAACACGATGTCCGAACCTTTTCCAAACTGGGGTTATAAATCTCCACAAAAGATTCTGATTAATGTGATTGTAGGAGTGATCACACATTAAGTAGTATAAGGATATCATGTCTATATTTTGTAATATAAATAGTATCAAGTAATGTGTGTTGTTTCATTATGAAACCTAAAAAAAGACTTTCAGTCTTTTTTACTAGTTAAACCACACATAGGCATTGAATTGCAGGTGGGACACATCCAGCCTCTTCCCCAATGGGCTGCAAGCAAATCCAAAATCGGTTTTGTTCCATTTGAAACTGGCTTTTGCAGGGTTTGTTTATTTTATTTTGAAGGCAAGTGTTTTGGTGTAAACGTGCGCCAGAAGCATCAGAAGCCTCTCGACTGGTAAACAGAGATCTGAGTTATCGTCATGTTCAAGGACAAATATTGATTCTGAGTTTTAAATGAATTATGTATTGCTGTAAATAAATACTTCTGTTTAGTTTACTAAAGTCAGTGACGAAGCAGGGAGTTTAGATTGAGAAAAACAAACGTTATTAAGGACGACATTTTAAATTGGAACTATCAAACGAAACACGCAAAGAACGTCAGAGCAGGAGGAGACATCAGAGGCTTCGCTGCCCCGACTGCAGAAACTAAAAAGACCTTTTTACCAACATGTACACATCCAGAAATGGAGCCGATGCATCAACATAATCGAATTGCATCAATAATTGTTCCATATTCCTTCTGAATAGTAATCCAATTGAACTGTGAGGTTTTTTAAAGACCCCCCCCCCCATAGTTAATGTGCCCTGAGTAAAAAGAGAAGTTTCCACTCATGAGGCAACAACAAATACAAATCTTCTGTTGCTGACAGTAACCTGCTGCTGTCCTTCACTTCTTCCTCAGAAGACTTCAGAACACATGGTCAAACAACATATGGGTCATATTTTTCAACCCGTTCAGTTTTCTCTATTTTCTATGACGTTTTCTGAACTATTATGTCACAAAAATTGTGACAGAACAGACAAATAAGGTCTGGACTTACCAACTACGATATGGTGGTCTTCATTCTCCTCTGGCTCTGGGTCAGACTCTGGCTCCAACATGTTAGGCTGGATGTTGTTGACATCTTTTAATCAGTTTGTAAATAAAAAGTTTCTGTGCCAATAGATAATCTCCTCTATTAAACTGGAATGGACTGGTCTGGATCCTGGAGGAGGGTGGGGTGTGAAGCACCTCATTTGGATTTAAAGAGACAGTCTCAAAATGAGTTGATCTGAGACACTGCAGGGGTGAAAGAGGGGCTTGTGGAGTTACAATAAGGAGGAGTTCCACTTTATATAGACCCAACTGAATGATTTAATGTGAAAAAGAAGGATTTAAAAATATATGTCTACTTTAAGTGGCGTTTTGGGGAGCTGTGAAAATATATTTTTGGCTTGAAATGGTATTCTGACATTACTGTATGCTGTATGTATTAAAACTGCACTGATAAATATGATTCTTTTATAGGTGTAAAAAAACACTCTCTCTTTTCACCATCAAACATCTGACCTCATGAGACTTGTTTCCTCTTTTTTCTTCCCAGAGAAGTTGTGCTGCACATTTCTTGGACATTTATTTATGACTCAAATATTTCTGAGCCGTAATATTAACGAGGCAGGATATACAGTATATGTAAGGTTTACTTTGCAACACAAAAAACAACTTGTTTTGCAGATGTGACTCAGTACCTGTATTCGCTGTCTGGCTGCAGACCTGTGACAAGGTGACTAGTCCCCGACTCCACAGTCATGGTTTGGTCGTCCACGGTGATGATGTAGGAGGTGATCTCTGCGCCGTTACAGTTTGGCTCGTCCCACTTCAAGAGCAGACAGGAAGACGGGGAGTGGCCGGTCTCCGAGGAGCTCGGGAGGTCCAGGAGGGTGAGGGACAAGACCTGGTCGGGATTTGTTGCCGGGGTCCGGAAACTCACCATCTCACTGTATGGACCAGCACCCGCCTGATTGACCGCCTGAGTGTCACACAGAAAGGACAGGATAATAAGAGACAGAAGACACAAGAGGAGAGATGACTGAAAGGTGGGATGAATGAATTAGAGGACAGGAAGAAGGTGAAGAGAAGAAAGGGAATGACAGAATGAAGATGAACCACCAGGACATTATGACAAAGACTGATGCTTGAAATGGTAAAAGGCAAAAGTAAAATAAATGTTATGAACTAAACTAGGGAAAGAAAGTAAAATAGACTCAAAATTACAACAGAAAAGTGGTAGAAAACCTGCAGGAAAGAGATGAAAAAGTATTCAGTCTAATAACTAAACTGCCTAATTCATACAACAAAAAGTTGGGGATAAATGTGAAGTGGAAGGAAAATAATACAGGGTTTTGGCCTCAGGTTTGTTACAAATCATTAGTCATCAAACAGCATCATGAAGACTAAGGAACACACCAGAAAGGTCAGGGATAAAGTTGTTGAGACATTTCCAGCAGTGATCATTTATATTCATTACCAGTTTTCTCTGTTTATGTCGTTCAGTCGACTGGTATAAAAAGTCAACTTCATAACCAAAGACAAGTTTATTACAAAGGACATTTGCCAAAAAAAACCATCTTTTACAATAACTTTTACCTGTTTTTAAAAGCTTCAACAAAAGGTTCAACCAAAATACAAACTTTGTATTTTTCCAAATAAAATGAGCAGCTTGTGAATAATAAATCTAACAAATACTTACATAAATCACTGAGTAGGTAACTGTCACATGTTTCTAATCACACAAGAAGAATCAAATGTTTTGCATAAAATAAGCTTTTATATCACTTCTTAAACAGGTTATTATAAATAACTAGAGAATTTCCATTTTCTGCACAAAGTGTGAATAATAGCGGCACAATTTTGCTGAAATTTGTTTATAAAATAAACCTGCTTTACCTGTGGTAGGTAAAGCAGTATAATGCTAGTGAAAGCAAGACAATAGCTAAAAGCTAAAACTAGCAACATACTAATGTAGTAAAATGACAGCAAAACACTAGCTAAAAATAAGCCAAGTGAAAGCCAAAATTGACAAAGTGCTAATTGCAAGCTAATAGTTGCTAAAGCTAGTGAAAGTAGAAAAATACTAGCAAAAAGCAAAACATGATCTATCAAATGCCAGCCAAAACACTAACTAAAGGCAGCAAGCAAAAAAACTAAAAAACACTGTTTACCAAAGGTATCAAAACTTTAGCTAAAATTTGAAAAATGTTTACAGAAAGTCACATAACTTTAACTAAAAGCAGCAACACACATATAAAGTTAAAATTTTTAATCAGCAGCACAGATTCAGCTGTTACACGATTTGGGTTTCCATTAATCAAACCTATAACTCAGATACGTTCTCTGATTCATCTGTGCAGATACTTTTTAATAAGGCTTCACAAACACACAAATAATCATTTACTTTGCTACAGAGTCTGGCTACTTAAACTGTTGTCATGGAAACGGTCTCTGTGCAGGTTTGAGTAGTAGCTCACGCAGGTAAAGACCAGAAGGAACCACAGGGAGTTCAACAAAATTAGTGTTGCTCAGGATCCTCTTTTGTTCATATAAACATATAAAAACAGATGTGCACGTCACACATGATAACTGAAGGACAATCCAAAAGACAGAGCAGGTTTGCAAAAACTAGCAGTGGTGTTTGGGCGGACCTTGGGTTAGAAACAAGCCATGAAACATGATAGTGGATTCACAGCTTCAGACAGAACAAACAGAAACTCTGTACGTGTGTGTTGTTGTGTGTTGAGATAAGTACACACACTCGGAGAGAGAGAGAGAGAAAGCGAGAGAGCTTCTTTCTTCAGATTAAGACACAAATTGAATCAGTTATCATCACTGGTCTCTCCGTTTGTGTTTGACTTTGATCTTCCCTCAGCTCGCTCGTACTGAACAGTGTCCAAACGGAGCCTTTGTGTCGTGCTTTGTTCTGTTTTTTTCTGTTTTAGGATTTATCTGGGCATTTCTAGAGTTCTGCTTCTTATTTCCTTGTGTTACCTGTAGCCTGCAGCAGTAATCGGTGGCAGGTGTCAGATCTGACAGTTCACACTGCGTGGCCGAACCGCAGTAGATGAGCTCCATGGGTTCGTCTTCCCTCGCCCACTCCAATCGATACTCGGAAATGTCTGTACCCGAACCCTCGGGGCTCTGCATCACATGGAAACACACAATTAGCTTCGAGAATCAATGCCCGCCTGACTTTAACCTATTCAGATCTGACTTGGCGGATATTTGCTTTAATATTTTAAAGCTTCGTTATCTATTTCAAGACAAATACAGAATTTCCTGATCGATTTGCACAAGACAAAATAACATTTTTAATAAAAGATTAAATATTCAGTTTGTTGTTGCTTTTTATCACCTGTGTTAATATGTGATCACACAACATCTGCTTTTCTTACACTTTGCTATTAACTAGCTGTATCTGTCTGTTAGCAAAATATCTTAAACCACTGCATAGATTTTAATGAAACTGTCATAAACTGATCATTAGATGTGAATCTACAACTGAATAACTTTTGGAGTCATTTAACATGACCGACACAACCAACTGACCATAGAAAACACAGAAAAGACTACAAATCAATCAACTTTACAGATAATGAGCCAAAAACATACTCAAAAGTGCTTTACATAGTGAAAAGTGTTTGTTTACCTATTAGCAAAATACCTGATGAGTCACTGAATAGATTTGAATAACATTTTTCAGATTGTAGTAACTGAATGTACATCCACAACTGATTCAACACTGAAGCCAGCCCAATTTAAGATGGCCGATACAGCTAAATAATAATAACTAACAAAAATTTGCTTTCACTCTGATCATTTTACAGATATTTTACTAAAATTTGGCACGCTAGTAGCTGAGATTTATTCTAGCACATACACGTTTTGTAAGATCTCACAATATTTTGTGAGTGTGCATAATGTTAAAGTAATAATTTATATGTTTTGACCAAAACAGCTTTAACTTTCTGCCTGTTTTGTTTGAAAGAAGATGATGAATGTCGACCCAAGTTGAAACGCAAAAAAGTGTTCAGCTAATAAACTCTGCATGTTTACTTGATTGCAATTTTCAGTCATTGTGGCGTGATGGTGAAACAAGTCGGAGCAAGTTTTGAAAAATTTGTAAGAAGTGAAAAAATAAAGTTGGTTAAGCTATTTTATAAATCCTTCTAATTTTGAATCTTTCAGATGCTTGGTGCCTAAAGAAAAACAATATTTCCTGTGCGTTCGTCTCACCTCCCAGTTGAGCGTTACGCAGGTGTTACTCGTGAGGGCGATGAGTGGCGCCCCACACTGGCCCGGAGGTCCGGCTGCAGTCGTCACCTCTGTCGGCTCGGAATATGGCCCAAACTATAACACACATCACAACACAGTCCTTTCAGTCATGTAAAAATAACTTTATGCTCTCATATTTTACTTTTAACATTTTGGACCAAAAATGTCCTGTAATCGCTGTTTCTGACATATCTAACATGAAAAATAATTTTTTTTTTTACTTGTGGGTTCACATCAATGAAATGAGAATAGCACTTATCTAAAACAAGCTAGAAAGAAAAGCATCAATTGCACTCAATTTTCAGTGCATGTGTGTGCTAGTCTTCTATCTTTTAATGTGTTTTTGTCTGGTTTTGATTAACTAGTCTAAGTTTCTAAGCCCTCTTTTTCAGTGAAAGTTTATTAAAATCGGCTTGAGCTTGTGTTTATTCTGTGGAGCTCTCCAGCATCTAAACTCAGCTCTGGGTACTCTGTCCGGGACAGTCCAGCCAATTATCCTGGCCTTGTGTCTTTGTGACCGCAGCCACAATTTGAACTTAGGGGATTTTTTTGATTTCTCTTATTAAGTGAAACTTTATTAAGTGTTTATAATTAATTAACTTGAACTGAGCTTCAACATGTTGCAATGTCTTTTTCATCAGAAACTGATATTTTTTACATTTCATAGTCTTAAACAGATTAAAATGTCAAGGAGCATTCACTTTTACTGAAAAGCTAGTCCAGATTTTTAAAAAATGCAATAAAGGTGGAAAGCTTATGATAAATTAATCGCTCTTTAAATGACCTCAGTTTAGAGAAAAGTTTTATTTTTGTCCAAACTGATGAACTAGCAACAAGTCCAGAAAGGTCTAAGATCAAAGTTAATGGCTGCTGTCTTAAAGAGGTAGTTTGATGACTTGAGTTGACATTCAGTTAAATACTTATCATCAGTACCTTATGAGCCATGACATCAGTCATACATCACAGAGGATGGAGGCTATGCTAATGGCTAACCAAACCTGTTTTATATCATTTTATCACTTAATAAAAAACTCTCTTTAAAATGTCATGCAGGTGTCACTAATCACTAATGAGTGCATCAGTCTGCCTGATCATTGCGTGTGGTTAGTCTTCCAAGGGGCTGGTTCATTAAACAGCCTCAACAGACAGACAGTTGCACAGATGCTATTCAGTTGATTAAACAGCAACAAACTAAAGGTGTGATGCAAATGTTTACAGGTTTAATATTAAGTCATGTAGCACTGAGAAGCTATGGGAACACTTTGCAACTAATTTGATTATTGATAACAAGTCAGGAAGAGGACTAGGTATAAAATAGTGGTTCTCAATTCCGGTCCTTGTGGCCCACTACCCTGCATGTTTTAGTTGTTTCCCTGCTCTTCAGCATCTCTGTAAGTTCTGCAGAACCCTACCAATCACTCGTTCATTTAAATCAGGTGTGCCAAAGCAGGGAAACAACTAAAACATGCAGGGTAGTGGGTCACGAGGACCAGAATTGAGAACCACTGGTGTAAAAAGAGAATTTTGTGAGAGTGGTTGTTTCTCTCAGAAGTAAAGATGGGCAGAGGTTCACCAGTCTGCAAAAACTGCATCTAAAAATAGTGGAACAATTTCAGTATAATGTTCCTCAATAAAAATATCATTATGTACAGTTCGTAATGTCATCAAAAAATTCTGGAGAAATCTAGAGAAACCACAAATACTGGTTAAGGCTCTATCATTAAAAGAAGAAACCATGTGAATATCATATAATCGGCTAAAAGTAAAATAGAAAATTGATCTTTGGTCAAACAAATCAAGATTAGAATTTTTTTGGAAATTGGGGATGCCACATCCTCTGTATTAAAGAGAAGAGGGTCCATCCAGACCTTTATTAGCACACAGTTCAAAAGCCTGCCTCTCTGATGGTATGGAGGTGTATTAAGGTCTATGGCATGGTTAACTTACAAATTTGGAAAGACACCATCAATGAAGAAAACTTTAAGCTAGTTTTAGAAAACCATGCACCCATCCTGCAAAGACTCAGGACTGCTGATTAGCTAGAATCCTACATCAGACAAAACAGGGACACTACCTCTAAAAACTCTGTTACCTGGTCTTTTCGGTTTCTGAACTGATGTTTCACTTTTTTGAAATGTGGTGGCATTTTCAATTGGTTATTTTGGAACTCCTCTGTTTATGTAAGTTTACAGGCCTTGAAGGATCTAAAAATCATTCCTGTTTTTTACAAAACCCTATAATAAAAGCTGTGCACTTCTTGTCTTTAATTCGAGTTTTGACTCTGTTTGTGGCTCTGTGATCCTCTCACCCCGGCCTCGTTGGCAGCTCTCAGGATGAAGCTGTACGTCGCACCAGGCAGTAAACTTGCGACGGTGCACTGCAGCGCCGAGCCGTGATACACTTCTGCTGGCTTTGCGTCCCCCTCACTCATCTCCAGACTGTACACACACTCTTCACACACACCTTCACACACAGCCGAGTCTAGTAGGGGAAAAAGAACTTCAGGAAAAGGGAAATAATCTCACCAGGTTACATTCATTTTAAATCCTGAAAGTCATGGCAGAAATGACGTAAATCTTTATGAAAGAGAACCTAAAGATTTATTAAACAAAATGGTTAATTCTATATCTTCTACATACTGTTTGACGATACAATTAGCATTTCTATCTCCACCATCTGCTTCACTTTGGATAAAAGCAATAAATGATGAGAGCTTTGGGGAAAACCCTTCAGTACATTATGTCTGACCTTCAACTGGAGCCAGTAATTGTAGCAGCGCTGCCCGAATTGGAGCTGATTAGTGATGTGACTAGCTGTATCAAACAGGCTAAAGAAAGAACTTCCTCAGCACGGCAGCCTGAAAGACTTTTGCAGCCAAGAGAAAACAGTACTAACCTGTAATAATGGGCTGACATTAGGCAAGTTAAGCTAGATACGAGGGTAGATTGGGAATTTAATGGGCTGGATTACAGCTCAATTAGGCTAAAACAGGCTTGACATCTCATATTAGAGCTGGCCAGTAAAGCTTATTAGGCAGCCAGAAGGTGATTTATCTGCCTTGTATGAGAAGTTTCATTATGTTTGGGTAAATAAAGCTAAGCACAACGTATATATATATGTATATGTCTGTACTCACCCCATTCCAACTGCACTTCCTTGTGTTTGGCTTTACCCACAATCCTTGGCGGCTGGCAGGGGCCTGGTGGGATGCTTAATGTATGGACTGGAACACTAACAGTGCACTTCAAGAACAGAAATATAAAAAAATAGAAATAAGAAAAAGCACTTCAAATTATAAACCAGACAAATCACCGGCTGCCTTTTGTACCAAAGTTTTCGCCACTTTGGTTGAGCGTTGTAAATAACATGACGACTGGTACTGTGAGATTTTGTTTGACTTGGTAGTTCTTTTAAGTGTAAACTGAAATTAATTGTCAGCAATTATTATAACAGATTTTAATTAACTGTCAAATTGACAAAGTGAGCTCTTTTATGTGTTGGCAAAGATCAATAAAATGTGGGAGCCATCTTGAATTGGGTTAACTTCAAAGGTTGATGAGTTGCAGATGTATGTCTAAGACTACGGTCACTGTAATCTGTCAAATGGTTCATGAGATAATTTGCTAACAGACAAACAGGGATGATGCCAATAGTTAATGCAATAAACTAATAGTTAAAATATTACACGATGAGTATGACTCAGTATGTGTTAGGGATGATACTCAGCTACAATCAAACCAGATTTTAGCTCTTTATCTGTAACTTTGGCTGAGTGTGTTGTCCATCTTGGAATTTAAATAAAATCTGACATTCATTAGAGATTTTGCTAACATTAACAAAGATTATTACTATCAGCAGCAGCAGGCAATAACCAAACAAAAATTGTATTTAGATTAAAATATGTGAAGATCAAAGTCTCTTTCAAACTTCTGACAGTCAGTAATTTACTAAATTTATCATTCAGTCTGACAATTTTCTTGTCTTGAAAACGCTTTTTGTATCACACTGAAAGAAAATTTCAAAGTTCACATTTACCCCACAGTAAGGTAATCCAAACAGTAAATAATATGTCTTACCGGGCTGTGTCCTCCGGTGGTGATGCTACATACACGCAGGCAGTATAAAGTTCCAGGTGTCAACCGCTCGCACACACATTTTGTTGCTGGACCGCTGTATGCTACCTCCCACTGGTTTGCTACACAAATATCACACACACACACACACACACAGAACAAAAAATTACAACCCTTGTCACATTTGTGAGGAAAATTGCACACACTTAATCTCTTGCTGGTTTTTTACATTTCTGCAGTCAGCCTACATGTTTTCCCAGAAACAATATTTTATTGACCGATGTAATGACCGATGTAATGCTTACACAACAATTTGTGTTGTTTTATAAGCTGCTGAAGGACGTAGTAGGCAGGAAAAATACAACACTAACTGTGAAACAGCACCTGTACACCATGGAAATAATAAGAAATGAAGGTTTGTGTTTACATCACCCAGCTGATAAAAAAAGGTGCAGCACTTCTGTTTTTGTGTTAAACATGTGCTTGTTTGTCTACATATATCTACTATAACATTAGAGAGACAGACCAGTCAAAATTAAAGTGATGTTAGTAAATAGTTTGCAATATTATCTTATCAGTCACATCAGGGCAGAAGTCTTTTTCTAGGCTAGGCTAATGGTTAGCCAAGCAACGGCCAGTTTTATCTTGTTAAACTGCAATCACGTAGAAGTTTACCATTAGCTAATGTAGCTAATGTAGCTAATGTAGCTAATGCGCGTGAAGCCACGCATGCTGTTTATCTTCCTTCTTTATTGAATGAGAGAAAGGGAGGAAAAGTTCTGTGCTGCTGGAAACTATAGTGCTGCTGACCCTGCCTCCACAAAACTGCAGAAACTGATGACATGCGCAGTCAGGTCAGTTTTCTACAATCAGAATAAGATGATCAGATTAAGTGTTTACATGCACGCTGTTCGGATTATCAATCGGCATAAACCACCCCTCTCATTCCGATTAAAAATTTGTTCGGATCGAGCTGAATTGGTTCAGAATAATCCGAATGAGGTGTTTTCATGACGCATTTTTATTCCAAATGACGGTTTAATCCGATTACTTATGTCCGTGTAAACGTAGCTAATGATATTAGAATGAAACAGTAAATGTGTTTGTTAATGTCAATGACGTACTTTAAAAAGCAGTAAAATTGCACTAGGTAAACTGAGGTATACATTTGTGTAAAATGCAAAATAATAGTAAGAACAATTTATCTTACTCCAAAGAAATTTTTCAAGAAATTGTTTTCTTGGTTTGGATTTATTTTTCCTTCATCCTTATGTTTCAAAAAAACGCTGTAATTTCTATGGTGGCAAGAATGGCCACATTAATGACATGAAAAAGCAAAGGAAAAAAACTTAACTCGGCTGCAAGTTATCCCAAACTTGTCATTTGCCTTTTATAGTCTTTATAGGTTTTTTTTGTTATTTATCATTTCAGCACACAATCAAAGTGTAATTGAGACAATATTAAGTGAGAGATTGATATAGTGAGACAGAGACAGAAAAACACAATAAAATGTCTCCACATTTGTTTTGGTTTTTAGTGCTCAATGTGATATCTAACGCGCTTTATATAGGTCGCTACGTCACTGTTTCAGTAAAGCTCCATGCCCTCCTGTTCACACAATTACACCAAAAACAGGTTGTTTCTTTTTAATGTCTACAGTTTTTCCCACTCTGAAAAAACAGTTTTAAACTACTAATAAAATAAAGTTGTCACTCAAACAGTGAATTTAAAAAATGATGGTGCAATAAGCTAAACGTATCTGTTTCTAAAAATGAAAGAAGAGACAAAAAGAATGAAATTTGTACCTTCAGAGGATCCTTCTGAGATCTCTAACAAGTACGTAAGAGCCTCTGAGCCCCCGTTGTCCTGGGGGGGATCTGCAGGGAAATTATTAAATTATATTAGATATCATAAGAACAATGAATGTCAAAGATTAGAACAGTGGTCTTCATTACTTTAACAACTGATTACAAAAAAAATGCACTACATGGAGCATATGTTACTTTTATGACATTTTATGTTCTGCTAAAAATTGTGGGAAACTGTCCTTTAACCCCAACAGTCAGTGCCAAGATTTTAGCAAGAATCCTTCTTTCCTCAGTATTATTTAGTACTGCTGATTTCACATAAAACCATAATTCTGTGTTTTTTTTTATTCTTTTTATACAACAGAATGAGATGAGTGTGAATTTGATTGAGTGTTTACCCCATGTGACCGTAAAGCCGTAGGGCGTCACCCCGGTGATGCAGGGTGTAGATGGAGGACCGGGTTTGTCTGGGTTGGTGGTGCACACCAAGACTTCACTGGGACTGCTCTTTCCTTCCATGTTTGAGGCTATGAGCTGCAGGGAGGGTGACAAACAGGACAGCGGGTTAAAACAGGGACAGGAGTGTAGAATCGCAGCAAGGAAGGATGAGGAAGATGATCTTGGTGGGCTAAGAGGGAAGATAAAAAGTGGTAACAACATACTGTAGGTGAAAAAGATGTAAAATGCTATTATGCTAATTCTGTTTTCAATGTCTGAAAATTGTTTTTTTATCATTAGTTTTTCAGTGAAAAAAAGAAATTGGTCACAATGTGACATGATTTAATTGGCCGGATGCTGTTCAACCTAATCCAGAATCAAAGGCTACGTTCACATTGCAGGTCTTAATGCTCAAGTCTGATTTTTTGAAAAAATCCGATATTTTGGTGTGAAATGGTAAATGGTAAATGGCCTGAACTTATATAGCGCTTTTATAAGTCCTTCCGGACCCCCAAAGCGCTTTACACT
>JARVJO010000173.1:941885-952004 GCA_031762555.1 Cynodonichthys magdalenae | reverse complement strand
GATGTTACAAAGTTTAGATCTTACATCATTTATTTGAACAAACTGTTTCCGATCCTTCAAATAACTAGATACCCATTGTAGTGCTGATCCTCTAATACTATATTTACTTAACTTTTCAAGAAGAATACTGTGATCAATGGTGTCGAATGCTTTCTTCAAATCTACATAAATACTAAAACAATACTGTTTTGATCAACAGCAGTTGTTATTTGTTCTATTAATTTCATAAAAGCCATTGATGTGGAATTGTTAGCTCTAAACCCAAACTGACTGCTAATTAATATATTCTGTTTATCAATAAATTGATCCAATCTGGTGACAAATAATTTCTCTAAAATTGTAGAAAACTGTGGTAACAAGGATATTGGTCTGTAATTTTTGTACACACTTTTCTTACCATTTTTAAAAAGAGGAATTACCTTGGCTGTTTTCATGTTGTCTGGAAATATACCAGTTGAAAATGATAAATTACATATTTATGTAAATAGTTCAATCACATAATTCATTATATCCTTTACAAATATCATGTCCATGTCCACCCAGTCTTTTGATCTTTTGTCAGCAAGATTTTTTACCATATTCAATATCTCTTCTTTGTCAGTTTCAACAAGGGTTTAGGGTTAGGCTGTAGAAAAGAACGAAAAAGGAATTGATGTCAATGGAAAGTACCCATGAAAATGGAAAGATATAATATATGTGTTCATGTATGTTTGTGTGGTAAAACCTGAGACAGGATGCTTACCAGAACCACGTGTGTTTATTTCTTGTGTAAATCTTAAGCAGCGAAAGTCAAACTTTCTAAGGTGGGACTTAAATATTTTTAATCTGAATATGCAGGTGTTATGATTTTGTAATAATAATTTTTTGAAGGAATTATTTCATGTCAGAGCTTTAAACTAAAATTATCTTATGTTGAAAAGGGAGGATATTTAGTCGTTTTGGTCAAAGTTTGTAAATGACATTATTTTTAATCCCATATATGTTGCAGTGAATAGATCAATGAAATAATAACACATTGCTCATTCATTATCTGAAGTTTTTCTGGACGTATTCCCTCTTCCAGATAATATTCTTTTAATGTAGATGTTTGTTGGTCTGTCTGTATGTTCACCCTCTACTTACCCACTTAAAACAGAAATCTTCCAGGTACTTGGCTAATATTCATTTTAGAATCAACAAAAAGGGGAAAAACGGAAAACAAAAACTTACCAACATGTGATCTTAAACTGTTACAATTTTATTTTGATGTGGTGTGCTACAGTCAAATCTTATAGAAGACTTTCAGAGGATACTTAGTCAATTAGCAAATTAGCTCTAGACAAATGGATCTAATTTTAAACTGTCTGCTAGCTTCTGTTCCAGTAGTGTCAGGACCCCACTGTGGATCATGAAACACCAAGTAAAAGGGTGGTGGAAGGTGGAGGGTCTTGAAGTCTAGAAATTGAAATTGTTACCAATAAAATAAATAAAAAAATGTCAATAATATATTGATGTTCAAGAATGTATGCATTTTTTGTCATTATGCCCTCATTGAATTGGTTTATTAGTAATGTATGCATACCTCAATTAGCAGTTTGTTACAAGTTTGTGTTACTTTTTTGTGAATTAGAAGGTGAAAGGTTTGTGGACCACTGTCGTGCTCCAAGCAAGACATTCTACCAGTGGCTTAAGAAAACTTGTTGTAAAGACAGTAAGATGCAGACAAACACCATAACTAAGCAGCTGGAAGTTGTACAGAATCAAGTTGAAACATCCAAAATCAAAACTGGAGAACTTTAGAAGTTTACTTGGTGTTACACTGCGTGTACATGGAGTAATATTCTATGTAGGAGCAAAAAGTCCATCCATCCATCCATCCATCCATCCATCCATCCATCCATCCATCCATCCATCCATCTATCACAGTGGCAAAAGGAGGTAGGGGTGTGTTGCCGGTTAGAACCCCCACTCTGTTCATCTCAGCTGTTAAGTCCTTGGCCAAGATATGTTACCCGCCTTGCCTGCTGGTGGTGGTCAGAGGGCTTGGTGGCGCTGGTGAAGGGCAGCCTCACCTCTGTCAGTCTGAGCAGGTATCAAGTCCTATAAGTTTATAAAAAATGGTCACATACGTGTAAATCCCTTTAAGCTGATCCTATTGACATCAATATGGAGCTCATTATAGGTAATTTTTTTTTGGGGGGGTTAAATAAATATCGAGGCTTAAATTGGACTAAATGTGGCCTAAAAGTAAAAGTTCTCCAAATATGTAGTTCTTGTTTTATAGTTAAATAATTATTTGCATTTAAAAAAATAACCTCAGCAGGATTTTAACCCTGGTCTCCCACATGAATGACCTTTGACATTATATTAGATCATCAGGTGCCCATCATTGTGAAATGGCACTTTTATTGTTCAAAAAACAATGTTGCTTTTAAAGTGTATAGCAGGATATGGTACAGCTCTACTAATTGTGGCGCACCAACATCAATAAGATAGAATATGAAAAGCTCAAAGGCTGATAGAGGGAATAGAAAGGTTGTGGAAAGTTTACACCACAATGGTTTTAAAGGGTCACCGAAGCAGTATGTGGTGGTACCCCCCACCCTCCCCCAACTTGGGAGAACAGATGCAAAATAAACAACAATAAACCTTCTATGTTTTTTTTGTTTGACAAATGATGATGCTCCCGCACACTGACATTATGCTGCACGCAGCACATGACTTCAGATCTGATCCTCTGACCCGGCTCGTCCAGCAGTCGGAAGCGGAAGAAGCAACAGATGGAAGATGAGTGCAGCGAGAGAGCAGAGTGGGGGTGGGCTGGTGGAACTGTGTTGTCTGGGATTCCAGCAGGATTAGACAGAGGAAGTCATGACTTTACTTGTGGTGCTTAAAGCGTAAAGCTGGAGAAAAGACCAGAAAGTGACGTTACCGCACTGGCTTCATAGAACATGTGGACACACACACACGAAAACCACAGTTTCTTCAGTGCACGTGTACAAACGCCCGATTATCCCAAGCTTCTCTAAATGGAAGTCAGTCTAATATTGTATGACTTAGTACACTGTGTGTATGTGTGTGTGTGGAGGAGAAGGTTAACAGGACAAAGAGTTTCTTGTATTTTGGGGAGGGGTAGCAGGGCCTGTTGGGTCCAATCCTGGGGAGGAGGGGGTTAGGGATGGGAATTTTCTGTGTGTGTGAGCAGAGGAATGCTGGTGTTTGCTGAGTGAGGAGCACAGAGGCAGCGGAGACTGTCCAAACACACGTCTGTTTGCTGAGAGTGTGTGTCTGAGAGTGTGTGAGGCCAAGGGAAAGAGTGCTATGGTCAGTTTAGGGGAACTCTGTTTGTGCCCCCCCACTCGCTGTGACCTTCTTCTCAATGAGCACTTTCATACCCAGTCCTGGTCTCCTCGGTGAGGGAGCAGACAGCTCTGAAAGAAGCCTGTCTCTGTCTACCTGTGATCTACTCACTACACACACTAGTAGTGCACACTGCAGACGTTGCTCAGGTTGTGTGGAGGTGCTTGTGAGTGTTTACTGTACCTGTTTGTTTGGCGGTGGGTGAGAGATCCTGTGGCGTCCAGGAAGGTGTTATAGAGAAGGTTGAAAACAGAAGATGAGCATTAGCGACCGGACGATGGAAAAGATGAATTTAGGAGGAATGAAGCAATACTTGGAATAAAAAAAAACATAGTGAAGGATGTGAGTAATAGCTGAATTAGGAGAGGTAAGATTTCGGCAGGAAAGATGAAAAAATGGAAACGAACACGTGAGCCGTTGAATCAGAGCAGAAGAATGAAGGTGTTGAGGGGGAGGAAACATCAGCAAATGGGAACGTGTCAGTCAGTTTACCCTAAAATTATTTTTTAAAAGCCTCTTAGTCATGCCACAAAACATGAGGGCAATTGTTTTCCTTTGTATGGCCAGTTTGACCTTTAAAGTAGATCAGAAAGAAAAAAAAAACAGCCTGCTGTCATTTAGCACATGTCAACGCAGACAGAAAATATGTGTTTTCATTCTTGCATGTGTGTTTGCAGTTAGAGAGGCTTGTGCTGTGATTTATTCTAAGGCCAGGTCCACTTCCAGCTGTCCCGATGGGGTCCCAATGACTTTACCAGCCGCAGACCTCCATCACACGACAACAGTGGAAGAGAGGCATGGAGAGATTTTGGAGAAGGAGATATGGACAGTGGAAAAGTCAACATCATTTTTAGTCTGCTAATTCTATTTAGTTTTTTTTTTTTTTGCTTCATCCTATAGAGCAGGAACTTTTATTTTGGCAGTTGTTACCTTTTTAACCATTGTTGAATGTATTGTTGTCTTATGCAGTTTGCTTATAAATAAGATGAGCTCATAAAATAAAGTGACACATCTGCATCACTTCTTTAACAAACAATATTTTTTCTTCTCTCACAGGTCCTGCTGAAGTTCCAATGATGTCCCCAAATGGGTCAATCCCACCAATTCACGTACCACCAGGATACATTTCACAGGTCTGTCTAGGTTTTTATGATTTTCTTGAATTTGATAGACCTTAATAAACAGTGATATAGCTCTTTCATGTGCAGTTAATGTACAGTACAGTAGCTCTGGTGGTTTTCTTTGATGACTCTAGAATAGGTGTACCAGATTTAGTCCTCGAAAACCACTTTAGTTTTCCTCCAACTGGCATTGGAGTAGAAGCATTGTGTCATCTTTTGTTGGAAACACTTCATTTGACTTCTCTCTAAAGCCACAACAGCCTAGTTGGGTAATTTGTCAGAGAAAAAAAAATTGGAGAAGCACAAGATACCTGGTCACTCCGTTCGCGGGGAGTCAAAGTAACCTCTGATAAAATGGTGTTCAAATGTGCTTTACGGTAATATATTAAAAGAAATGAAGAGAAGCTTGAATCACAACCCAATGACGTCAGGAGGAGCAGCTTCAGTGGAACAAAGGCTGAATCATATTTCCTATTTATCTATATTCTTATCCCTAAAGGGATCTCAGACTACTTGCACACGTTGTCCTTAATATGTTATTTCTCTATCCTACTAAAATTTGTTGCTTGTGACACAGACAACTCCTATTTATTACATTTCTCACTTAGGCGTGTTGCCATTTTCACTAACACCGATGACGATGATGATTCCAGCTGAGACTGAAACACAAAGAGTCCAGGCTAAAACAGCTATAATGGCTGTGTCCAAATTCAGAGTCTGCATCCTTTGAAGGACCTGACCTACCCGATCTAGGTGGGCCAGATCCTTGGTTGTCCGCGAATACCGGAAAAAGTGGCTGTGAATTTGAATAGTCTAACCTTCAGGTGGATTCCTGCCCTTATTCTGATGTATGTCCAGTCGCCTAGCAACCATGACAACGCTAAACAGAAGCAAAAATAAATTGAAATTAGCAAAATATCAATATATTAGTATAATTAATATTATAAAATAACTAATTTAGCTTAGAGGCAGTATTTGAAGAACTAAGGGACCCGCCATTTGATTTGGCCCACCAGCAGTTGTCCTGGTTACTAGATTTTAATCTCCTGTCTTATGAAGAAACATTATATTTCCACTTAGTCTTTTCAACCATTGGTCCAATAAGTACAAGGAGCTGTTGTCTGATAGTTTTAACTCATGGTACTCACTTTGTCTTTGAATTATGTAAAGTTTAGATATAAAATACAAATAATTATAAGAGACATTTAGATTAGACTTAAGCCCATATCTAGATTTACACACCTTATAAGACCACATATACTCAAATTTTCAAATATGAAAAAGTTATGAATTATTATGAAAAGTCCCATAAGCCTTTGCTGCCTGAGCATACGTTGAATTTTCTCCATGTCCATGGGCTGAAAACAAACAAAATGTGGGCAGCCGTATTAGCTACTAGCTTAATCATAAAAAATAAAACAACTTTACTTAAGAAGTATTTGCATTTCATGTATTATATTATTGCATTTGGCCCGCAGCCCTCACATTGATTTTAATTTTGGCCTCTCGGGGAAAATGTTTGGGCACCCCTGCTTTAAAGGGTTAGTTAGGTTTGTGTTTAGTTATGCTCTGTATGATAGTTATTTATTAGTAGTACCTCATCAACCGTGACAACCCTCAACAGAGCATAAAGAGTATAAAGAAAACGGCAGGAATCTTTGGCCAGGCTAGACTAAAGACTAGAAAAAAGAGGGCGCATTGCCTTATTGTCTTGTTCAGGGTTATAAACCAGTATGTCAAAAACAAAACATTAGTGCAAAAGTGTTGTGTGTATATATATATATATATATATATATATATATATATATATACTGTATATGCAACACCAGACTGTATAAATGTACAGTATATATATATATATATATATATATACTGTACATATATACACACTACTTTGTCCGCCGCTTATGACACTGTGCCAAACCAGAGGCTGTCCAAATTCAAAGACTCTTTCGATCCGGCCCACAATTGCCCAATGGATCCTTCTTGGCCTACCTAACCCTATCCCATGATGCATTGCAGGCCAACCAAAGATTTATTTGTTTGTTTGTTTGTTTGTTTGTTTGTTTGTTTGCAACGGTGGACGAAGCGAGAGAAAGGAATACAGTTTTAAAGAAAAATTTGGCAGTATAAAAATGTAAAGTTTCAAGCAATAGTGTTGTTAATGTTTTTTCATTTGCATAGACATGTTTTTTAAATATTTTTTTAGTCAGAAATCAAAAGAGCTGGTATGGTGAAATAAATGTGCACTTAAATGAAATCAATCCAGGATCAATTAAATGGATTTTTTTGGTACCCAGCCCTAGAAACCACCACTGTTTTTCCTATATGCATTTTTATTGATGCAGCTCTAGTAATGTTACACCTATCCACACAGTAGTTTAGGAACACAAGCAACTAAGGTAGCCTCCTCCCCTTGCAGCTCTGCAGGAATGTGCTGATTCCAGGATGTAAGGCTCATTTGCTTTTCTGGGTCTTTTTATAAGTAGTTGTGGCAACATTCCTCATCAACTGTCTCTAAAATGTTCAGAACATAAGGAAAAAAAGTGTGTTTGCAAAACAAGTCAACAAATAATTTTTCACAAGTGTTACAAATCCATCTGCGGTGGGATCGTGCTTCTGCGCCAATGGAAGTCAGGTCAATGGCTCACTGGGGGTGTGTGTTTGTGTTTGCATGTGTGTGGGTGTGCGTTAGTGGGATATTGGCCAAGTATGAGCGGGAAACGCTGTCACTCTTACATAAACAAGCCCGATAGGCGAGACAAGGCATTTGGTGGGCAGTTTTTATTTTTTTTGGAGGTGGGGGGGGGGCTTGAAAAAGAGGGAAGAGATAAAGTTAAGAGCTTTGCAGCGGTGGAAAGTAGTGTTGCACGTCTGCATATCTGGGCGTATCGTATTTGGTTTGTGTGTGTGTGTGTGTGCGTGTACACGTGTGTTTGTAGGTGCCTTGCACTTGAGTGCCAATAAAAAGTTGTACATGTGGAGCTGGTATGTAGGACTTTGCCCTTGTTTTCCCGTAAACACTCTGTTTTTCTCCTCTTCAGCAGAGGAGGGGATATGGGGGCAGATAGGGGCCTACCCTTCTTTCTCCTCCTCCTCCTCTTCTTCTTCTCCCCATTTCCAGATCTTTCTCACTTGGATTAGTTCTGTAGCCCTTCTCGACCCCTCCAAGCCCCCTCCCCCCTTTTTTATTCCATTTGTTGTATAATGAAACTCTGTTTCTTTTTTGTTCTAGTTGGTGCTTTTGGGGTGTCAGATGTGTGTGTGTTCTATAATGTGTGTGTTGTTGTTGTTGTTCGGAACCAGAGATTGCTTCCCCTCTCTGCAGGGAGTGTGTTTGCTCTTTCCTTGGAATGCAGGCCTGTAGAAGTGTCTGAATAGTTGGAATGTGTGTGTGTGTATCTGCGTGTGTGTGTATCAGTGTGTGTTTTTTCCAGTTCATTATTGTATGATAGATGTTTAAACCTTGTTAATGATAAAATGCCACCGACCTGATGAGGAAATTGCAGTTGTTGTTTTCACCACTTTAAGATCCTTTGTTAGCACAAAGTCAAGTCATCAAATGCATTTTGCAAGGAATTCTTTTATTTAATACAGGCCTAGCACTTTTTGAATTAATGCATATCACTTGTTGCCTTTCCTGCCAGAGTTTCAAACTAAGATCATTTTATAATTTGAAAGTTAAAGCAAATGTTTTGCCTAAAATAATGCAAGATTTTGCAAGATGCATTAGTGCTTAGATTATGTGTTGAGGTTGACTCTCAGCTACCACCATACCAAATTTTAAGCCATTAACTAAACTGACTGACTTGAGTTAGTTTCCAAATGTTAGTCAGTTGTATATGTACATACAATGATTACTTTCTGGGAGTTTCTTTAAAATTCATCCAGTGGTTCATGAAATATTTTGTTAACAGACAGAGTTGACTCAGTTAATGGCAACATTTTCCAAACAGTTGTTGTGTGATCAGTTAGCGCTTAGAGTATATATTGAGCATGACTCTTAGCTACTGCCACACCAGATTAGACCACAATCTTTGTTAAATTGCCTGAATTTTTGCCTTTTTTGTGTTTGCTAAGGTTGATTAGCTGGGGTAGCCATTTTAAACTAAGTTGATTCCAAATGTTGATCAGTTGCAGGTAAACATTCAATGATTACTTTCTGAGAGTTTCATTAAAGTCAATTGAGTAGTTCAGAAATTATTTTGCTAACAGACAAGCAAACACAGGCAAAAGCATCATCACCCTTTAAGCCATTTCATAAAAACACTACAATGTTCAACTTCTACTCAGAATGTGATTTTAGAAACTTTTTGTAGGTACAAACACTCATATTGTGCATTTCTGTCCCACAGGTCCTTGAAGATACCACAGGGGTCCGTCGAGTGGTGGTGACCCCGCAGTCTCCAGAGTGCTACCCCCCTTCCTACTCTCCAGCTCTGTCCCCAACACACCACCTGCCCCCATACTTGACTCACCCTCACTTCATTCCCAACTCTCACTCTTTCTATCCTCCTGTCAGTCCGGGGGAGATGCCGCCTCACCAGTACTACCAGCACCATCTGCCCCCCATGTATAGCGATCCAGGTACTGACACGCCAACTACGTTCATGGGAAGCATAAATAAATAAATCATTTAACCCCCTGCTAAACAACTTGAGGATGTTTCTTTTTTTTAGTTTTAAGTTTAAAGTGAATTCCCCTCTGTTGTCCTCTCCTTTCAGAAATCATCTCTGTTTATGGGATGTCAAACTATATAGGCAGAGAGGAGGCGTACAGTAAGCCACAGCCCAAGAAGATAAAGGAACAGAGACAACTAGAGCGACAGAACCGACTGAATTCTCCTCCCTCCACACTTTATAAGGGCAGTCTGGGGCCAGCACACAACGGATACAGGTGAGCAGGCTTCTCTGGTTTCATGAGAAAGAGCATCATGATAAGTTTACTCACTAAGCCGTGAAGTTCTTCTGTTGTTTTCCTCATGGGTGTGTCATTACATGTTGGAAAACTCTGTTGCTCGCGAGGCTCTGTGACACATTTATATTCTGTCTAAAGGAAAGCAAATAAATCATTTTTGTATTTTGACTGGGGGGAAAGTAGACATTCTTCTTTTTCAAATGTATTGTTAAATAATTTTCTAGAGTTTTAGACTGAGATCAACTAATAATGAGAAATGATAGAGTTGTATCCATTTTAATCAAACCTTGGAAATAACACTCATGCAATGTCGTGCTCAGAGTGTGTAATGTTTTATTTTTATTTATTTTTATCCTTAATTTATACAGGAAAATTTACAAGCGAGACCTGTTACATGCATAAAAACAATAATACAATCTATTTAACACTTCTACAAATCAATGTGAAGGACTCTCAGCTACAACCACATCAGATTTTTGCTCCATATCTGTAAAATGAACTGAGTTACACCCATTTTTGTGTTTGCTAATGTCCATTAGCTGTGGTGGCCACCTTTAATGGCATTTAATGGTTATTTCCTGAATGTGTCAATAAAATCTATCTAGGTGTTCCTGAGATATTTTGCTAACAGACAAAGTAAAAGTTTAAACAAAGTTCATGAGCAGTTTGGTGTCACTCAGAGTATATGTTTGGGTTTTCATCTACATACTAAATTTTCGGTTGGTATCAGTACAATTGTTGA
>JARVJO010000173.1:912618-930386 GCA_031762555.1 Cynodonichthys magdalenae | reverse complement strand
TAGCACCACGTTCGCTTGCTCTCACTAAATAAATCAAAGCCATTTTCTTTATTTCATCCGATATTAAAGACGGACCGAAAAAAAAAACAAGACGCTCCTCCCATTTAGACGCGCGTCTAGTTTTGTTCTGGTCTGAATGCAGCTGAACTCAGAGCATCCAACTTGAGGCGTCAGGCGCGTTTTAGATGCTCAGAACGCGTTTGGTGTGAACACAGCTTTAGTCACTCCATCAGCATCCCTCATCTCATCAGTGTCTGTAACAACTGTGCATCCATTCATCCACCATCTTTACTCGCTTCTTTCTGGGTTGTGGGGTGCCCATGTCCAGCAGTCACTGTGCAAGAGGTGGGGTGCACCCTGGACAGGTTGTTAGAAGGTTGTCCTTCACAGGAAAAATTAACCATTCACACATATCTAGGGACAATTTAGTGTTACCAATCAGCCTAAGATGAATGTTTTTGGTCTGTGGCAGGAATCCAGAGAAAACCCAACCATGAACTAGGAGAACATGCAAACTCCACCTAGAAAGTTCCCAGGCTGGGATTTGATTTTCAATGAACAAAGTAAGAATACTGCAGAGAAAGTCACACTGTTTATTCCTGTTCAGGTCTGGATGTGACCAAACATTTAGAAAGAAACTTGCTTTCTGATTCAAACTTTCAACATAAAACTGAAAAGCAACAGCAGCTGGATCCAAGCTGTATGCAGTGTCATCATAATCATTTTAAAGGCAGGAACTCAACTAATCAGTCTTCAGACGTCACAACAACCGAGTTGAGAAGTAGAGTTGGTTTATTTTTACCTTTATAAACCTCCTCATTGATCATTTCTCACAGTTGTATGAAATACATTCCTTGTTATCAGCAGAGGCTGAAATTCAGCGATGAAAACTCCACCAAGGACACATTGAGTTTTGTTGCTGTTTACGTGTTTTACACAAAGGAAGTGGCTACTTTCCCACAAGCCCATGAACATGACTCACTCCACATTGCAGCACAACACAGCCTTCAGATTTTTCTTCTCCTTTTGCCTTTTTTCTCCCCCTCCTCAGTCCTCACTCGCTCCCCTTCTTCCTCTTGCCCCAGCACACTTAGAGGAGAGGGCCCAAGCTGAGGAGTGCTCACAGGAAACGCTGTGCTAACACCTTGGATCTCTGAGACTTTGTTCTGCCACTTGCAGAAACGCTGGTTTCACACAGGTCAGGAGACTAAAAGCTGACTCAGGCTTACTGGTCAAGCTGCAAATACACCCAGACAGTCTGAGCCCTTCACATGGTTAACCTACTAACATTACTCCAGTTACCTGGAATATCCTGCTTTTACTCCATCAGAAGATTGCTAGATTCCTGAATTTTTACTCCCTTTTACTCTCGAGGACCACTTATATTACTGAAATACAACCAAACCCAACTGATCTGTTGATCACACAATGAAGATGTGCCTCCCTGTCAAAAACAACACAAAATAAGTTTTGAATTGCAAAAAGGCCAGGTATTTCTTGGAGGAGAGCATATTGCCTACACCTTTTATGCCAAAAATTTAAAATAAGGTCATCATAAATTGGGAAAGAAAGGAGTTGCCGCTTTTTTGGCCAAACCTTATAAATTACGTTTATGTGTGATCTCGTAATATTGAGAAAGCTCACAAAAGTTATATTTTTGCGCTGACTCAGTCAGTTAGCTGTGGTGGCCGACTTGAATTGGGTTGACTAAGAAGCTTTCAGTTGTAGATGTACTGTACATCTAGGTTTGGGGGGTATGAAGGTTTTTTGTTATACTGCGGTATCAAAAAATGATGACAGTATGCAAAAATTATGATGAAGTGAGATGATGCACCAAATTTCCACGAGGCAGCTGGGAAAACTGGAACATAAAAATTAGAGGCTCTTCAGAAAACGCACCTTTATGTTATGACGTGTGTTATGACCACCTCAGCTCATTTTAGGGGTGTCCCGATACAACTTTTTCACTTCCGAAAAGATAACGATATTGCAGCTTTGAGAATTGTCGGATACCGATATTGACTCGATACCATATCAGTATGAATCACACTTTTGCCTATTTTGTAGTGTGGAATCTTACTAAAAGTCTTGATCAAGTCAAACAATGAACAAGAGTAGGTCTGAGAAAAACTGACTCGTTTACTTTTAACCAATAGATCACATAAATTTTAAACTGAAGAATATTCTACAATTCAATAAAATATATAAAATATAAATTAGATGATAATTAAAAAAACAAATTGTACTTTTAAAGTGTAAAATAAATCAAAGTCACTCTAGTTATTCTTTACTATCTGTGTCAGCCTGGTGCTGCTTTATGGTGGAAAAAACTGAAGGTGGGGTCAAAACAAAACCCCACAATATTGTCCAACTGTTTAAAGTTAAGAGTCCACAGCTCCAATTTTACTGACTGTGCCCAAAACAACGTGATCATTGCACTTAATATCAAGGCTAATATCAAGTATGATATTAGCCAAAAAAAAGAGTATTGGATTATATCGGCTTGCATCTAAAATCTCTGATATAAGCAGTCCTCTCCAGGATTTTTATCCAACAGCACTTGGATCCAGAATAAATAACTTAGGTGACCATGAATTGTTATTTTTCACTCTAAAAGTATAGTTTGTATTCATTTGATTTTTAAGGTAGTTTTCAGGGTCTTCTATTTATTTTGTGTTCGTTTTATTTCATTTTAGAATATTTTTATATTGAAGTAAAAAAAAAAATGTAACCCATTGGTTAAATGTCAGTTTCTCATACCTACTGTTGACTATTATTTACTGTTCGACTTGAGCAAGACTTTTTAACATTCCACTCTACAAAATAAGTAATAAAACTATGTATGATTTGCTCTGATATTGTATCGGGTCAATATTGGTATCGGCCAATACTCAATGCTGTAATATCAGTATCGTATCGGAAGAGAAAAATTGTATCGGGACACCCCTAGAGGTTAGCGACAGAAACGGTACTCTCGGCTGGTGCTGACTGACAGCTTCAGCAACCACCCAACCGTGGGTTTATTAGGTCAAACGAACAGCTGGACTCCCTTCGAAATTAAACTTTTGGTGATTTTTTTTTTTTTCAAAACCCGCAAGCTCCTCACTCCAGACGAGGAAATTACTACAAACTTTATAGGCACAAAGATATTCCTTGCTAAAAGCATGCAGCAGAGCAGATATGACCATGATAAGACTCAGATTATGTTAAAACTTAAAACCCTAGGAAGACGTAGTTGGACTTATTTGGATCTGTTTGACACAACAAGAGGCAAAGCCATTCTGTGACTCCAGCTGCTGCTCTGAGTGACAGCAACGTCAGAACAGATGAGTTTTTTTCCCCCATGCCGCTCTCTGGCTGTACACAAGTAAATACTCACAAGCAGCCGTTTCTCTATTAATTATTAATTATTACTAAACATGCCACAGAGCCCCCTCCCCTAAGAAAACCTTTTATACTGTGGTATATTAAATGTTATACCGCAGGATAAAAATGATAAATACCTCCCAATTCTACGTACATCCATTGATTAGTTTCTGAGTTTTACAGAAGTTCGTCCAGAACAAGATATTCTGTTAACAGACAGACTGTGATGATGACAACAGTTAATGCCAAAATTTGAAGCAAAGATGCGTAGCACTCACATCATGTGTTGGTGCTAATGCTCAGCTACTACCATGCCAAATTGTAGATTAAAGTCTGTCAAACTGGCTGAGCTGTAGCTACTTTGTCTTTTTCTATGGTACAGGTGAATGTAGCTGCCATCTTGAATTGAACTGAATTTAAAAGTTCATAAGTTGTAGATGTACATCTAATGATCACTTCTTGAAAATTTGATAGAATTACATCTAGTGACTTTTGAGATATTTTGCTTACACATAGAAAGAGATGACTCTGGTAGGTAATGGCAAAGTTTTAAAAATTGATCTTGTGTGATCAGTTAGTGCTCTGACTATTTGTTGGGGATTGATCTCAGGCGCTAGCAAGCTAGATTTTAGATTTATTTCTATAAAATGGGCTGAGTTTTCTGCTAAATCGATGAGCAATAATGAAGGTAAACTACAGTGAAAGAGTCACTCTTTATTTCTCTGCATCAAGGTGAAAGCTGGAGAATAAAGGTTTTCAAAGCTGTTTGTCAAAAACCTCTACACAGAAAATGAGCAAAGGAAGAATGGATGGATGGATGGAACAGTATGGGTATTTATATTTGATTACCCTTCTCCAAAATAAAGTTTCATAAAATCTTACGAGACAAACAAATCATTTTGAAAACATGCTGTACTTCACCTCTCCTCACACAGGAAGTGAGTGTACCATTAAAAAAATCCAGTGTTATTCATGAACCACAGCTTTGGAGTCTTTTGTTTAAACAAAGTGCCATTTTCAGAAATGCATGTTTTTTCAAAGTAATATCCACCTCTTGTCACCATGGTGACAAGATGGAGAGGCGAACTCAACTCAGGTTCAAACACTCACTGTCTTTTTCTGCCTCTCCTTCTAGCTCAAACAGCAGCATAAAAGGATCCGATATGTGGGCTTCCAAACTTTACAAATGCATCGGCAATGCATATTCATCCCAGCCGTGACAGCATTTTTCTACTGTGACATACACAACACCGGCTTTGCATTAGCTTCACATTCCCATGCATCTCCCTGCTTTACATCCTTTTCTTTCATTGCTGTGTAATGCAGTTGGTTCCATGTAATACAGCCCTTTGGCGCAAATATGATGCAGAACTTGGACCGTTTCCAGGTGGGGAAGTTCACAAATGGCATGATGTGTTTTACTGTTGTGGTTGCACACTTGTCATGATAAATAATTAAAGGCCTAGCATTTTTAAAGGAATACATATCGCCTGATGCCTTTCATGCCAGTGTTTTAAACTCAGGCTGAGAGGGGACAGCCTTAAAGCCTCTGCATGGTCCATTCGAACCTGCAAGATCTGCTCTCATTGACATTGCATGACGAAAACCACATCATTTTGTTCCCAGCCTCAAGTTGCCTGCCCCTTCTTAGTACAAGGCCTGGACCAAACTTTTTGCCACCCTCAGCAAAGTATTGTATGTTTGGTCAGAAGTTTGTGGGCGTGTTTGTCTATGCTGAAAAGCGTTCACACCGCAATGACAGAATTTTGCTTCCAGAAACTAACTGTTGTACCTGCAAGCCGTCATTTATAAAGGTAGCTAAATGGCCATAAAATCATGGATGGTGATAACACAGACATTTTACATGGTGGAATCCATCTGCCAAAAACTGTGGAGTTAAACCGTGACAGATTTCCGGTCAAACAGTGGATATCAGAGTGGAAACTCCAAAGATAAGAAGCCCGTTGTTGTGATGTGTACAGCAGTGGAAGGGGTTTCCCAGAAGCTCTGCACCGTAAACGGATCCAATATGTGGGCTTCCTCATTGGAAGGTGTGTGCAAAAACTAATGTCTCATCACTACGTGACCATGCATCTACTAGTTAGCTCCCGATCAACCATGCTGGGCCCTTTACAAACATTTTGGTCACTTTTGTAAATGGTGTTATATGAACCTGATGCCATATCGCGAGATCTCGAGTGATTACTTGGTGCTCTGAGTCTGTTTCAAAAATGACTCTTAGCTAACACCAAACCAAGTTTTAGATTGATATCAATAAAACTGACTGAATTAAGGCTGATTTATAACAAGATGGGAGACAGTAAATCAGTGATTACATCATTTCGGACATCTTGATCTTATTGTGTATTTATAGTCTGGTAGAAGACACAGGGGATAAATCAACATATTTTCTCCCTCTGCCCCCCCACAGCCATCCCACTGTAGCACACATTGTGCAGATTTAAGCATATAAACAACAACGGTAGTTATTTTTTTCACTGAAGATGTATCAGATGTTTGAAGAGAAACTTGTGTTGTCAGATGAGGAGTTGGAGAAGGAAGATCTAGTGTTTCTCTTATTAACCATGTAGATGGAAAGAAAATGCGAACACCCATGGCACATCCATGACTCAATAGAACCAGATGAGATGCTCGACAAAGCTGTCCATCTATCTGTGAGTGGACCATTTAAAGCGAAATGACATACAAAAGAAACATGCTCTGTGCCGCAACACGCCCATGAAGTTCTGACCAATCACACAATGTGCGGCGTATAGCCTGCAAAACATGGTTCTGACTGTGGGCTATGTACCAGACAGGGTGTCAGCAGGAGATAACAGATGGAATTAATGCAGTTTTCATCCCATAACAGCATCCGTGAGACGTGAAAATGGAAGCGTAAATTAACCTTTAGAGTCATTTTTATTTACTAATGATAATAAGCTGTGGTAGAAAATCATGAACTGGAATGACTCTAAAAGTTAATCACTTGTAGACGAACAGCCAATGATTACTTTCAGTGAATTTCATTAGACTCTGCCCACTGGTTCATGAGATGTTTGAGATAACCACTGAACCATTAGTTACACACTGATTTCTGCGCACAACCGCCTCCATCTCCTTCCTCCTGCAGCTCACTTCCAGGTCTGAGCCCTCCTTCTTCCCAGCTCCACACACGCACACACTTATCAGCCTCCTTCAAAAGACGGACGCCCCATTCAGAAATTTTTGGTCAGGGTGGGGAAGGAGAGCAGTGCAGCGCTGGAGAAAGGTAGCGGGCGATAGAGGAGTGCAAGGCTAAGCCATCCCACATGGCTGAGCGTGCTCAGTTTAAACAAACTCCACCGCTTCCTCTCCCAACTCATAACTTGGTGCACAAGCATTTTTGAAGTCCAACATATAAAACTGTTTTAGGGGATAAAAATCAAGATGCAGATGTGGACTGTATAAACATGTCAATAAACAATATAATAAATGTTAATAATGTGACTATAATGGAATATTCTGTTACTAATCCACAGTGTGATAATAATCCAACCAGGGTCCTTTGAGGTAAAAGCTGAAGTGCCTTCAGTGTTATGTGGTTGAAGATAAAACAAAAAGGGCCTGGAAAGTTGCGTCAAACTAAACGGAAACACGAGAAAACAGATTACATGCTTTCACCAGGAGGATAAATGAGAAAAAAATACCTTTGGGAGCTGAGAACCAGAGAAACAAAAGGCAGAGCACATCAAAAATTGTTGTATAAACTATAAATGCTTTTCTAACAAACATTATATTTAGTCAGCTGAGCTGGTTTTGTTTTTAGCTCAGAAGGTACTTTCCTAGTTTGCCTGCAAAAAAGTACTGGGTTCATGTTTTGGTCCAACAAACAGGACAGGAATGATTAAATCAAACGACTCTTTCTGTAAAAATATTACAATTATTAAAAAGTTCATTTTGGTAAATAATACTTAAAGTTGAGCATCTTTCATTAACCTGAATAAATTAAAGGACAGTGAGTCTGTTTCAATGTATGAACATTTCAGAAATAATTGTTAATGTTTTAAAAACTCATGACCGGTGGTGGGCATGGTTCAGCTAATCAACGAACTGCTAATAGAGAAAAAAAATGTTTTTGTTTACCGGATTAGCTTTTTCACCAACTTTGAAAACCTTTAGCGGATCAGTTAGCTTCCACTAAATTAGGTTTTGCCCATTTTAAGTCTGCTAAAAGCTAACTAACAAGCTAACATCAACAGGTTTGTATCAGTTTCATCAGTCTTTAGCTGGAAAGATTCAAAGACGTTGTCTTAGCGGTTAGCGATTAGCTGTTAGTGTTAGCATCCACTCATTTTTAATTGTTTAGCTGTTTGATGATAGCTCTCACAATTTTTTTTTACATTTAGCATTAGTAATGCTATATTTTTAATTAGCAGATTATGAGTTAGCAAGGCTGTGCAGGTCTAATGAGAGCTGTAAAGCGTCAAGTGGCTTTTATTAAGTTCAAAATCCTTTAAATTCAAATCCATCTTTGTTGTCTGACACCTTGTCTGGCTCAAAGACCTCTGCATCACCTCGTGTTTCAGTGCAGTGACCTATAATCATCGTAATCAGCTCTACATTACGAGCGGCTAATAAAGAAGAGAGAGGGAGGACAACCGCAGAGTCCAAACAATAGGTCCACATTCACTGCCAGGGGACCTGCTGCCGTCCGGGCCGGCACCCTGCATGCCTCTGCCACTAATGCTGAACTCCATCGGGGCGGGGGGCCACGAGTCTTAATTAAGATGGTTATGGCGAGTCAAGAAGTACGTTCTGCCTCCCCCCTTCACTTTTCTCTCACCCACATGGACACACATGGTTGCATAAACAAGCATTTTGGAATGGATAAGCATGCAGACCTCCCCCCCAAGAGGCATTCAGATCATCAATTTTATGGGCCATGAAAATGCTTCCTCTGTGGGTGGTGTGTGTGTGTGTGCGCGCGTGCGTGGAGGCCTACAGGAGAAACTCGTCTCTCCTCTCACAGACAGCAACAAGGTCTGACAGCTCAGACTCACAATCCTTTTCCCCCTCACATCTTTTAAACTTACACCTGAGCTTGCAAATCATTTTGACGTGCTGGATTCCACAATTTAACTTGTGTTGTGTTTGTCTAGGTGTGTGTGCGTGTGTGTGTGTGTGTGTGTGTGCGAGAAGGGCAGAGCAAAGTGAAGCATAAGCATCAGTATTTAATCCATTGGAGAAGAACTGGACTGAAAAATAGGAGAAGACACTTCTGGGAACAGCGAGCCAATGGAAAGTGTACATACAATCACTTGTTACTTCACATCAAACACACACACATGCACACACAGGTTTATAACACCCCTCCCCACAGCATAGGGTCAGAAGGTCACATTCCTCCTCCTCAATCAGCTTCAGGATTTCACACACTACTCCAGGGGTGTGAATGTGAGTGTGGTTTATTGTGTGTGTGTTGTGTAAGTTTGGGATATTTTAGTGATGTGTTGGGGGTCTGGTTTGAGGGCAGGGAGGGGAGAAGAAAAGAAAAAAAAAACAGCCTGAAGCCACGTCTAACACTAAACTCATGGAAATCTAAAATAAAAGTCATTTATTGGTCAAAAACTGTTTTTACTTCAAAAAAAGTCATAAAATATGATTTCATGACATTTAAGACAAAACATGACCTCATCATGGTTTATAACTAAGGACTACGGAAATATTTAACTGGAAAAATGCTGAGTGCTGAATGACCTGAAAATGAGCTTTTAAAACTTAAAAAGAAGAAACACCAGTAAAACAAAAAAAGGAAAGACAAGCTAAAAGCTGAAGAGGGCAACATGTGAGCGAATAGACAAAATGAGAGCAAAAAGGAGTTAAATACTAAGTAAAAGCAGCAAAATGCTACTTAGCAAAACAGCAGCTATAAGTTAAATAGCATAAAGTTAACTGGAAGACAAATGTAGCAAAAACACTAGCTAAAGGCAGAAAACCTTTCTAAAGGTTAACAGAGACCAAAGTAGTAAAAGACAAAAAGCTAAATTAAAAATTGTATTTTATGTTTTTAAAGCTTTTATGAAAGGCGTCTTTTCAATTCCTTGAAAAGCGCCATATAATAAGGAGCATTCATAGTAATAATAATAAGAAGAAGAACAAGACAAAGAAGAAAAGTAGCAAACAGCTGGTTAAAAGCTAAAAGTAGCATAAGGGGAATAAAATAAAAAAATAGGGGTTTTTATGGAATCAAAGTAATTTCCATGTATTTCTATGTAGAAAATATTTGCAAATTTAGTTACATTTTTTAAAAAGTATCAAAGTTGCAAAATATAGAAGTCATAGCACTTATCTTGTGAGTGAGCTGAATGCTTTCAGAAATTAAAATAGCACAAATTATGCAAAAATACCAAAAACAAATGTGATCTGACTGCTGATTCAGCATTTACACAAAAAGACTATGGAGCAGTATTAGCCTCAGTGTCAGATTAATCCAAAATGAACATTTAATTTTACATTTTAGTTCAAACATAAATACATTTTACACACACTACTTAGCTGTCCATCAGGTTTAGTTTTATCATGTATTAGCCTATTGGAAGTGGGACATGAGTGATAAAAGAGGATGGTTCAATGACAGGAATGTGGGGGGTCTACTCAGGAACAGGAGGGGGTCCAAATGTGTCTCCAGGCCGTGGGGAGAGTCACACAAACAGGAGAGGACAGATGGTTTAACAAGGAAAAATGTGTTTTAAATTTTAAGAACTGCCAATCTTCGATGCTGAAGTTGTAAGCAAAAAGGTTGAGCAATGAATAGCACTTGAAGTATGTGTTGTGAATGACTCTCAGCTACTACCACATAAGTTTAGCTCAATATCTGTAAAGTCAATGAAATTATAGCCATTTAAGCATTTTTTAAAGATCAGTTAAGTCAGCCACCTTGAGCCAGGTTGACTCCAAAAGTTAATTAGTTGTAGACGTACATCCAATGATTACTTTCAGCAAGTCCCACTGAAACTTGGCTGCTCATGAGATATTTTGCTAACAGACACACAAACACACATAAAAAAAATCTTACATGCAGGAGAAAACATACTTGAGCTCCAGTTACTAGTATTTAGTAATGGAAAACATTGCAACACACACACACACACACACATCAGGCTCAAGATACTGGAGATACACTCTGGAACTGCTCACATTCTGGCATAAAAACAGCCATTAACAAGCGGCGGAACTTTCCACGAGCCTGTCAGCGAGCAACACCAACACGCCTGGCATGCTAATACAAGCACGTAAAGTTACCTCCGTCTGTCTTTATGTTCTGTGCACGTGTGTGTAAAACCAACAGTGTGTGTGTTCAGGTGCACACTTCATCCCGTCAGGATCCCCCGCGCCCCCCCTCCGGGCAGAGCAGGAGCAGTGAGAAGCTCTTCAACAAACCATTTCCGTGAGTGATAGGAACAGGACAAAATGACGCCTGGGTCCAGTAAACTGCATTGAACCACTGTAGCTTCTTTTATACAAACTTAGATACTTATCAGCCTCAATGTTCAAGATTCTGAGCATTTTATTTGCCATAATGAGTTTTTTCTTTTATTTTTGATTCTTTCGTAACTAGCCTACCTACCTAACCAAAGCACATACCAGACATGATGTAGTTGGGTTGGGCAACAACGCTCCGATATTCTGCCCCCGAGTAGCTAAAAATAGCAACAATATTACTTTGAATTCCCTCATTAAAAAATTCCTGCCTGCAGGTCTCAACCTCGGAGAAGTTGAAACGCCATCTGTGTGAAGAATGCACTTCCTTCCTTTCTGCTGTGTTGAAGACCTGAATCCAACTTTTTACATTTTATTTATAAATATTTTCCTCAAAAATACATTAGGATTAGTAACTTTTGTTGCATTTAGCTAACATTTGCTACTTGTTACTTTTAGCTGGTGGTTTGTTTTTGATTAGCTTTTAGCTAGTGTTTTGCTACTTTCAACTTGCCTCTTCTCAGCTTTAGCTTTAGCTAACGTTTGTTAAAAATTAGCGAACATTTGCTACTTGTGGCTTTTAGCCAGTGATCTATTTAGCTTTTACCTTGTGTTTGGTACTTTTAACTTGCCTCTTCTTAATTTTAGCTTTAGCTAACTTTTATGGCATTGAGCTAATATTTGCTACTTCTGGCTTTCAGCTAGTGCTTTCTTTCTTTAAGCTTTACCAGCTGAGTTTCAGTTTTCTCAACAAATATAAGAAAAGACATTTAGCAATCTGCATTTACGCATTAATTTTCATGGAAAATGTGTTTTTTTTTTAGACTTTTAATCATGTTTTTGCTTGTGTGTGCACGTCTGTGTGTGTTCGTATTTAGTGGGAAAGCAATATTTGGACTAAATTCAAAAGCCTAGACAGTAACTTAAAATTTTTTTTTACATTCTATCAATTTTCTGCACTTATTTATTTGCTTGAGTAGAGAAGACGAGGAGGGAGAAAAAAGTAAAATGACCAATTTCAAAAAGTCTTCAAATGTGGATCAGCTGTCAACAATGCAGGAAATGGTCACTTGAAACAAAAAGAAAGTGGGGGAGACGAGGCTTTTGGAGAGGGGGAGAAGCTGAGAGAGTGAGAGGATGGCACCCAGGCAGAAAAGAAGAAAGAAAAGGGAGGAGAGTAAACATTACAGCTCTGTGCCAAGCAAACATGGGATGCTGGGATACTTGAACAAAAAGACATCATTCATACAGCAGAGAAAAGGAGCTGAGAAACACATAAGGGGGGTGCATGTGGGGGGGGGGGGGGGGGTAACAAAAGGCTGGGAAATGGAAAGTGAAAGCAGCAGATAGCCAGCTGCTGTTAACTATGCACACTTTTTTTTCTGCTGCAAACTAGAAACAACTAAATTAATTTCACCATTTTGTGAGATTATACTAAACAAATTTTTACATCAAAGTTTATCAATTTATTTAAACAGAATATTAATTAAAAGGCTTTATATATCACCTGTTTTTTACACTGAAATCATCTTCTGATGAAGAGGGATGGTGCTGAAGTCATTTGGGTTAAAACTTAAACAACATTGAGTATGATCTAAATCAACATAGTGAGGTCCCATGTCTGTAAAACTGAGTTTAAACCAATTTATTGTCTTTAAGGTCAGTTAGATGAGGCAGCCATGTTGAAATGAGTTGGTTCTAAAACTAAATTATTTGTAGAGGTATATTCAAAAAATACTTTACGTGACTTTAGGTTGGCTCCAAAAGCTCATCAGTTGTAGATGTGCATCCAATGAGAGTTTTATTGAAACTTATCCGGTTGTTCTTTCTTTACATATTTGGGTAAAAGTTAGACACAAGGATGCGCACTCGAGCCCTTTTCTTTTTAAAGCAAACACACTGGTCTGGGAAACACGAAGGCTTTACAAAGATCACATGGAAATGAGAGCAAAGAGACCAGAGGAAGACAAACTGCCAGAGTCCTACTTTACTGCTGTCCAGGTGTTGATCCTTTGACCTCACAGGAGAGGAACGCCCGACCACGTCCAACACAAACCCTCTCATCATCACACAGCCAAGCAGGAAGCGACTTGTTCACCCAACCAGACCCAACTTCAGCTCCGGTAATGTCTCTGTGAAACACACCTGTGGCACTAACAGAGGCAGGAGGCACAAACTGACTGCAAAACTTCCTGAAGGCAAGGGCCGGTTTCAGATTCTGATGGTATGTTATGTTCACAGTATTAGACTAAAAAAATCTGACAAATAAAATACTTTGTGTCTGGTTTCCTATTAAAAGGCTGTTAACTTGTATGAATAACAATGAGGTTTCCCTTGAAACCAGTAATCAGGCTGTTCTTATTGCTGACATACAGATGAGAAATAAAAATGAAAAAAAGACAAGGGAGTTTTTAAGAGAACATATTCTAAATATAGACGACCAATAAGAAGAGATTTAAACAACCAGAATTACAAACTAAAACTGTTTATCTGATAGCAAGACCTGACTTTTACTGAGAAAGTTTGATCTTAATTACTATGATGGGGGGGCTACGTTAGATCAGTGGTCAGTACCACAGTCTCATCATCCTGCAGATTCAAGCCCAGGTTGAGCCAGAAAGGACATCCAGTATAAACCTACTGACAAAGATTTTGTGTGAAATCGTTTGATGTGGTGACCCCTGGGGAAGGAAGCAGCCAAAAGAAAAAGAGCATTTTGAAATGTTTGCATGTGCAGTGTTACTGGCCTTGGGTGGGTGGCTGTCAGACGTTGAAAATGTCAACAATGGGTAGGGAGGATTTTGATAGGCAGGGCAGGTGGTTCTGTTGGAAGGGTGGTCAGCCCTCCTTCGAAAATGGTAGTGAAAATGCAACTATTTTCAATTTAATTGTAAGCTTTTTATTGATGCAGCCAAAACACAAAGATAAATAATAATGTGTCTGCTCATATGTATATGTGTGTGTATGTTTGCAAGAGTGTGTCTATTAATTATACATCTCATTAACCACACAAAAAATTGATAGCGTTTTTGCATTGTAAGGTCCGGTCCAGCCTGGGTCAAAACTCAGGTTCTGCATATTTGCATTTGACATTATGAGCCACTTCCAGCCCGATTTCTGGAAACTAGAGACCTGAGATTCTAATCAGGCCAGGATTCTGGGCCCAATTTAAACTACAACTGTAGCAAACTACCAAGAGACAACAAGCTAACATTAGCTACCATTAGCTTACTATCATCAGTCATCTTGCCTCAAGGGATGTACCAAGAGCTCGATGTTGTCCATTGTTGTGTCGCAAATAAAATGACATCACATTTTTTTGGAATGATGATCCCCACCCACACTGAGGTGGCAGTCTGTTCAAAGCAAACACAACCAGGGCCAGGGTAGAATGAGACCGGGCTGGGCCTTAGAAAGCAAAAATGCCATTAACATCAACAACGGATTAACTTTGAAAGTTGATTAAAGTAAATCCTAAATCAAATACTCCAGGTACAAAACCCGCAACATTCAGCAATATTGCTTGAGATTGTGCCAAACATTATTTTTGAGGTTTGACTGAAACACTACAACTCAATCATTACTAAGTAGTAAAATGATCTTTGTCTAAAAGTCTGGCCCTGAAAGACGGCGGGCGACGCATTTTTTTTTATTTCCAACTGCAACAATCTGCTTTAACCCATCTGAAGAGTACAAAAAAAGTGACTCCTGGAAAACACACGTAAAGTGATCCAAATTGTCATGATGTTTCTCATATTTTTTTCCATCCTTTTCAATGGCTCTTTCTCTTGCTCACGCACAACTTCCAGAGGCAGCATTGTTGTCACCGTGTAACCTTATCGCTTCACCTCGATACACAAAACCTGCTTGGTAACATAAACCAGGGTATAAAATGTTCCAGGTTACCATTCAGAGACACAAGCAGGTACGCACAATGGCCCGGATCATTCTGCCCCATCTTTGACCCCATTTCAACCAGAAGGACCGGGGGGGTTTTTAAACAGGCCGGCAGGAGCGAATCAGTGCAGAAGGAGAGCAGGTCGGAGGTTTGACACAAAAATCTTCAGTGTGCTTCAAATAATCACAATCAGAGCTTCCCTTTCCCTGTGGGGTTAGTTTATATCTGCCTTCATGTTGCCATTCATTTAACTTAAAGATAAGAAACCAAGTTTCTGATTTATTATATAGTTCTGGAAATTTGAAAATAAATCCATGTGAAAATGTCTCATGGATGACTCTCAGCGACTACCACATCATTTTAGCTCTATATCTGCCAAATTGTAACCACTATGTTAATTAGCAGGAGCAGCACCTTGAACTGGACTGACTCCAAAGTGTCACCAGTTGCAGAAGAGATATTTTACTAACAAAGTCGACTTCAACAGTTATTGTTAAGCAGCTAAACTTTTACGCAAAAATCTCACAAAATGAGCAACAAAATTTTTAGCAAAGTATCTGTTTTCTAAGGTCAGTCTGACCATAAAAACTTGCTGAAGGTTTTGTAGATTTTGCAATCTAAACACCAGCCTGGTTGTGTTTACGTTTTAACTGTGTTAAAGCAAAAACTGCTCAACAATCAGAAACTTCTAAACACAAAAATGAACATTATTCAGCCAATGTTTTGTAGGACTAAGATGCAGTGTTTCATGACGTTATAACTATTTTGCTGCTGAAGGCGAAGAGTGATAAGTGTATTTTATTTATTTATTTTTACCATATCTCTGTGTTGTAATTTGTCTGCATTGTTAGCAAAATATCTCATATATCACTGTACTGATTTCAGTGAATCTGTCAGATTGTAATTCACTGATGTAGAACTACAGCTGTGAAACCTTTGGAGTTAGCTCAATGCAATAATGGCTGCCACAGCTAATCAACAACAGCCAAACACAAACATGGCTCTAACAGTGCGTTTTACAGATATTGAGCTAATAATTGACGTGGTAGTAGCTGAGAGTCATTCGCAACACACTCCAACAGCTAACTGATGATGTTGGGTATGTTTGAACTTAAAGCTGTCACTTCTCCACAGAGGTTGATCTGGCCCTGGGATGAAAGGCGGCAGGCGATATGCATTCCTTCCAGGAATGCTAAGCCTTCTTCTTTCTTTCTTTTTTTGTGATTGAGGCTTCTGTTTTCAAGGAGGACAGATAAACCTCTTGCTCCTTTGGACTACAAACAAAAACACACTTTTCCAGCTGGGGACCTCAATCAAACACACACACACCAAAAAAAGTTTTATCAAAGTCTTCAAAGAAAATAGGAGGAAAAAAAAGTTGCACAGCCACATCAGCTTTTCAGTAAAAGGAATGTCATCTGACGTCATGTATTCAGGATCGGGTTTCTGCCCCCCACCAATACATAGAGTGCGCAAATGTGTTATTAACCCCCCCTCCAAAACCTCCTAATATTCTCCAACATGCCCACTGGATCCTGAATCCAGAGGGATGGATGCGCTGCCCCCCTCCACCTCACCCCTAATCCTCCTTTAAACCACCACTAATGATGAAGTGATCCGAATGATTGACAGGCACCAAGATAGGGGCCTCCCCCCACCCCCTATTGATAATCGATCAGGGGTTTTCTTCCCACCACCCCCTCCCCCCGCAAACAGGAGGCCAATGTTTGATCTCCACGTCTGCATCAGAAGCAGAGAGAGGGATCAGTCTTCTCTGCACAAACAGACACGTAGTCGTTTCTGAAGAGAGGGGGTGCGGGGGGGGGGTGCAGACAGGCTGGCTGGAAGGAATGCTAGGATATGCTGGAGTTGGGAATTTTTTTCTTTTCCCCCTCTTCAAACCCTTTTTTTCTTCTTTTTTGTTTTTTACTGCAGCCGCGCATAAACTTCACTAAAAGTTGCTGCGACCCCCTCCCCACCCCCAAAAACAAAAGCCAAATATCAGAATGATTTCGCAACCAAATCTGATTGCCTCAGCATCTTCTCTCCCAAAGTTTTTTTCTTTTTATTATTATTAATTCTTTCTCTTCTAAAACAATAATACTGCTGTTAACCCTTTTTGACGCAAATAGGACAAAAGTCATGAATGGCGCAAAGAAAGAATAAGAATAAAAAGGGAAAGAGAGGGGAGAGGTTTTTTCTTCTGTTGCGCACTCACTACATCTGAAGTCCTCCGAGACTAAAACACATTATTTTACTGGAAACAATCTGAAACAGTCACTCGAACAGCAAGTACTGATTTAGGTCTTTAAGTTAAAAGTATGAAGGGAGGAAAAATCTGTACCAAAAGTTTCGATTTCTCCCCCTGTGCCTCTTCCAGCGGCAGTTTTCCTTTTTCCTTTGCGCTGGCCAAGTGGCCCAGACTGCCGGCGTCAGCGCTCAGCTCTCCAAACTCTCTCACACACTGAGAAAAGTTTGCCTTTTTCTACCATCGACTCCACCGAGTCTCGATTCACCCCCTCCTCGTCCCAAACCACTAACAGCAGAACCGTCCCGAGTTGTTCGGAGTGTAAAGAAAAACTCACCTCACGGTAATAAAAGGAGTCCTCAAACAGACGGAGCTGCGCGTTTTATCTTGTTTTCTTTTTTTATGTGCGTGTGTGTTTGTTTTATTCCCAGGGTCCGGGTCCCGACTGTCTGCTAACGCGTCACGACGCGTACTGGGAGACTCACTCCGCCATGTCAATCAAATCTGGGACGCACATGGAGGCCAAAAGCCCGCCTCCTACCGTAATATACGACACGGTGCGCACCAGGAAAAACAACGACAGGAAAACTCAGCTGCAGTTACAAACAACGAGATATTATCACCCGCCGTCAAATAAAACAAGGAGGGCGAAAATGTTATTTATTTATTTATTTATTTATTTATTTATTTAGTATTACATTAATCAATAATCATTGTTAGATCACAAGATCATAAGATAAAAAGTCGACAAGGTTAGTTTTTGGATCATTTTGGTTATCTCATTTCTATTTATGT
>JARVJO010000173.1:868807-886748 GCA_031762555.1 Cynodonichthys magdalenae | reverse complement strand
GAGCTGAGCCAGAAGGAGAAGCTCTCGATTTACCGGTCGGTCTACGTTCCTACCCTCATCTATGGTCACGAGATTTGTGGAGTGACCGAAAGAACGAGATCGTGAATACAAGCGGCCGAAATGAGCAGGGTGTCTGGGCTCTCCATTAGAGATAGGGTAAGAAGCTCGATCATCCAGGAGGGATTTAGAGAAGAGCCGCTGCTCCTCCACATCAAGAGGAGCCAGTTGAGGTGGACAAGCGGAAGAAGATGGATGGTTGGATGGATTGATATTCAACTCTATGCAGCCACACAATATCACTATCGACTTCCCTAGCTTGTGGTGACACACTCTGTTTAGGAAATTGGACATTTCAAAATGAAAGTCTCATTCAATACAGTTAATACAAAATATTACAATTACCCAGAGAATGCAAAACCTTTGCACAGGAACGTAAAAAGTATTGTGAAGTAATGCAAAAAAAAGAAAAAAATCCCCCTATGTCCCCTCACGGGGATCCCTGCTATCAGTTCATATTTTAGAAACTTACTTTGCTGACTAGCTGTTAGCTTATCATTCTGATCAGAATTACACTCTATTTCTCTAAATTTTGGTCAATCAAAGCACTAACAACAGTTAAGACTTCTGTAAAACCCCACTTCTAAAGATTTGAACAATTTTATTAAAAGGGATAGCCTGGTCATCTTTAAATTTATTTATTTCAAATTGTTATCAATAGTTAGTACTTTATCAGCAGGGGAGTCTGCCATAAGACTGATAAAGTACTAACTTTCAGAAGACGCCCCATACTGTTACTGATGCATGTTGTGACCACCTCTGTCCATTCAAATGGCAAACGGAGGATGAGACGGGGGTTAGAGAAACTCCTGTCTGTAGCCCCTCTGTATCTTAGAGCAAGGTAGTGACAGACACGGTACTGTTGACACCTGAAAAGGTGGGCTGGTGTAGAGCTTACTGACACAGGTTTCTTAAGTCACAACACCAAAGCTGCAGTCCTTTCAGATTTAAACTTTCCCTTTTTTGTTTTTTTAAAGACTTGTGAGCTCCTTGCGTTGTGTGCAAAGGAGGCAATAAATACAAACTTTATCAGCACAGAGACTGGCTACAAGTATGCAGCAGCTCAAATACAACCGTGATAATAATCAGGTTATTTTTAAACTTAAAACCCTAAAAAGACCTATTGATATGTGTGACAGTCTGTGACTTTTGAACTTCTATCAACATGGAATGGGTTGTTTTAGTGGTACGGTCTTCTGAAAGAGCACAGAGTATGATGGAAAAAGCAGAAGTCTATGTTCAAGCTTGGCTAACAGCTAGCAAAACAAGGGCTTGTTTTATATCATTAACACAAAAATGTGTAGCACTTTAATATTAGCTGATATACAGTACCATTCTTTTAGAGGAGGAATTGTTTTAAAGGCATAAAAACAATGTAAAATGACTAGACATTAGTTTAGTTTGGAGAAAGACTTTTGCCACTTTCTTCATACTTTGTGCTCTATGGTTGATTTTATCAATATGTTACTAATTATTGATAACAGTTTGAGAGAACATGTTAAAAACCACCAAACTATTCTGTAAGCAAACTGTACTTAACACAGTTTGTGAACTTTGGTTAAAAGTTTACAACGCCACAAGATCCACTTAAGCTTTGACCAGAAAAACGGCAGAATGTTTTTTTTTCTTTCTTGTTTTTAAATCGTTATCTAAGCATTGCTGGCACAAAGTTATCAGGAAAGTTTTGTGCTCATTCAATCATCTCATTCAACTCACTCAACATTTGCATTTGCTGGTCTTTTTGCACTGTAATTATTTTCACCATATGTAATAAAAATGTTCTAAACTATACATTTAAGTCCTAACTTCTTGCTCAACATCTTAAAATATTTTTTAAATCGTTAATCAAAAGGTTTGAATTTTCTGTGTCTTGGTAAAATCCTGTTGTTCTTACCGTGGTCGTTGTATCTCGCCAAGTCCTTAAAGTCGATGTACAGGTCATGATCGGTGTCCAGCTCCCAGAACTTGCAGTAGATGACGTAGAAATGTTCGTAGGAGAAGTAGTCAGTGATCTGGTTGATGTCGTCCTCTTCCTCCAGCAGGGCCAGAGTTTGCAGGAAGTTGCTCCGGCGCAGCTCTATCATGTTGATGCGGCCGGTCCACGAACGGTTCACCACGTAGAATATCCTCTGAATCACCTGTCAGAACACAACAAAGCAGGAGCTACATCAACATTATACAGACTACTATCCTTTAAAAACATGATTACAAATAGGGATCTACTGTATTTTTGCGTTTATAATGCAACCCTCCTTTTTTTTTTTTTTTTAGCTAAGAAGTGAATCCTCATGTATAACCCTACACCTAATTTCATTCACACTTCAGGATTTTCAGCCCCCTTGCAGTGTACCTTCTGGTGGGGAAACGGATTATATCCAGGAAACAAAACTGTGGGCGTTTGTGGCTGGTGCTCCTGCATGTCGCTGAAAACGGTCCACTCCCAGAGCAGAAGCCAGTTGCAAGATCAACAAGATCTACAGAGTCGAAGACAGCTTCCTTTTGAGCACGCCAACGTGCAACAGACATCCATGTCTTCTTTCCATGTTAACATGAAAAAAATTTTTCCTCTATGACTCCAGTGGGGAAAAAAAACAACCACTGTTGTTGTTTACATGAGAGAGGGAGGGAGGTTACGTTCACGCTAGAGTTAGTTGATGTAAACTGAAGAGGATGTATCTTAAAGTGGACCTATGGCAGACTGGAGTCTCATCTGTCACTCAAGCATCTCTGCTCTGTTGGGAAACAAACCCTCAACCTCAGCTGCACCATTTCCACTGTTATGATCTTCACAGAAAACATCTGCTGACTACACAAGACGAGGTTACTGCTGTTGTGATCAAGACTGACTGACTAATTTTTCTTTGCTAGCATAAAAAGTTAGACCGATTTATTGGACTGACCAAAAGAGATGTAAGGAAATACGATAGGATGATGATCATGGATATTAAGGACGAGACAAAGATGGAGATGACTACAAGAAGTAAGTCTGAAGGAGTCAAAGCTAAGATTACTGAACTAACTGTCATAGTGCTGATACCATCATATTTGCTGAGGGACATTTCACCAAATAGTAGGGGCGTATGAATATATTGGACCATCTTTGTATCATTTTGATGATGTGTGGATTATAGGAAACCTACAATAAATTCAAACTTGTCTTTAAAAGGGATTAAAACTGTTTGTTGTATAAGTGATTTTGTATGATCAGAGTGGCATGATGTCGCGTGATAAAGCCAGAGGTCAATAGAGTCAAATCAAAAAGGGCACAGACGACATAAAAATTTACATACTTTCTTGAATAAACAATAAATTTTGCATCTTTTCAAATAAATACAAATACATAAATCAGTTTAATCTACTTATTTTCTTCCAAAGTCAACACAGTCTCCATATTTGCTGCTGTTTAGTTTGACAAATACCAAAAAATAACATTTGTCAAAGTTTTTCACACATCTGTTGACGTATCTACTTAAAAAAAACCTACAAATTCATAAATACAAAATAAATCTGCTTAAAATACAAATTTTACATTGTTAAGTGTAACGTCTGTACGCACTTGTTGAGCAGGTTTTTTTCTCCCGATCCCATAACCTTGACAAACAAAGAAGGTTTGATTCTGATAAAAATCATTAAAAACCCAAAACGAACCTGATATTCATGCTTATCTTGAGAAGATGGGAACATGAGCAACTCTGAACACACCAGAGCAAAAAAACACACAAATCGATTAATCTTTTCTGTTACTTACTGTTGTGATGTAACGTGAGTGGAACTCAGGGGCATCCTTCAAAAAAGTGAGTCCAGGATGAGTGTCCACTATGTCCTAACGGGACAATAAAAACGAGAAAACAAAAGTCAAAACAAAAGGACAAAAATCTGTAACCCTTGCGATTCTCAAAGTGTTAAAAAGAAGCTGACCTGCAGTAAAGGAATAAAGTCTTCCTGTTCCAAATAGTTACAGCCAGGTTTAGATAACATGGAAATAAATCTGGATGCATCGTCATGGCAACTGTGCAGCAACCTGCGGAAGAGAGGTGATGATTTGGGAGATATTTGATATATAAACTTAAGAGTTGTGATACTCTATTTGAAGCATTAAAATAAAATTAAAAAAACAGGTTGAACTTACTTCCTCCATGTTGCAACAAATGAGTGAACCGACACGAAGCCCGTCCTCTCACCACTGGCTGCATAAAACATGGGGGCCTTCCAGTAAAGTGGGCACCCACACACCTGATCAGAAACATGTTAAATGATAATTACAACACACAAACATGTTAGTTAGACAAATAAATCCATCTGTAAATGGACCAAGTAGGCCAATATCCATTATTTTTTTAAATACCAAACTGGTTACAGCTGAGGGCTGTAAACCTATTATAAATCAGGCAAATCTTTCTCAACTCAGTTTGTCTATTAGCAAAATATCTCTTGGATAGGTCTTAGTGAATGTTGCAAGAAATAGTTATTGGACGTGCTTCTACAACTGATTTACAACCTTTGGAGTCAATTCAAGACGGCTGCCACAGTTCATCCACCTTAGCCAACATAAAATGGCTACAGTTACTGACTCATAGTTGATTTGGTAGAAAATGAATGTCATTTACAGCAAATACTCTGATTTAGTTGAAATCTCACAATATTGTATGACCTATAACCAAAGTTACTATATTTATGCATGTTTAATGCAAAAAAATTAACCCCAAAAATCATCCATAAAGTTGGGGAGGGGCTCATATTATACATGAGATTAATTCTGACAAATTCTTTGCTAATGCACTACCACAATAATTTTCATCATTTCATAAATACAACTAAAATATTGTGTTGCTGGGAATGAATCATCATAATCTCTCCCTCTGTCCTCTCGCTGTAGGAAACTTTGGACATAACTAAGAACATAAACAGTTGTTTTTTTCACTCTTCAGAAGTTTCAAAAGAGAATCTTGTGTTGTTGGATGAGGAGTCGGAGGAGGAAAAGGAAAACCCTTTTTCTTCTTGTTAACCGTGGAGATGGAAAGAAGGCATGCATGTTTGCTCCTCAAAGCTGTCCGTCTTGCTAAATTCACAGCGGCTTTTCGACCCTCCGCAGCCACACGTGTGCCTCCCCAAAATAATTTGTTTCCCCACCACAAAGACTGAAAAATCCTCAACTCGGTATGAAATTATGGGTAACATTATAAACGAGGATTCAATTTTTATGCTTTTTAAGCTAAAAAAAATGGGGAGTTGCATTGTACATGTATAAATATGGTACATGGTCATAAGATCATAGGATGATTTAACACTCATTTAACACTCATGAAGGGCAGCGCGTGACATGCATTCCTGTAAGGTTCCTTTCCTGAATGAATTAGATGAGAAATATGTGTACAGATCGGCATCGAGTCATCAAGCTAAATCATTCAGTCGTTGTTTTTTCCTCTTCAAAATTGTTTAGAGTGAATTTTTAACTGTTGGAATGTGGTCAAACATGTAGTTGTTCTGATTTTTAAACATCAGCACTGACATTAGTCATTAAAAAACTCTAACTGGTCAATCTCCAGTTTGAAAAAAAATGTTTAAACCAGAACAGCTGGAATTAAATATCAGAAACTAAATACATTTTTCTCTTGTTAACATTTTTCCCGTCTTTGAAGTAGAAGGAAGGCTGCTTTATTCTCCACCCAAAGTAAAGAAGTAATCTCACTTTGACGTAGTTATGTGACGAAAATGGCATCATTTTGTTCTGGCTGTAGCTTCGGCCGCTCCTTCTTGACACAAGGTCTGGGACAAACTTTTTCCCACAAAGCGTTTTTGCATTGTAAAGCTCGCCACGGTCCGCCCCAGCTCCAGACCGCCCATCCTTACTCTACTCCGGTCCCGGTTGTGTTTGCATCGAGCAGAGAGCTGCCTCAATGTGGACGGGATCATAATATCAAACAAGCTTATTTTGTTTTATTTGCGACAAAACAATGATGGACTACACCAAACTCGAAGGAACAGTACAGAATATTAAACCGGACCATCCAGCAGTGTGATGCTTAAAAAGAGAGGGCAGGATGACACAGAACAGTAAGCTAATGCTAGCTCTTTGTTAGCTTGTTGTTGTTGGTGTCTACTGCTGTTGTTGTGTAGTTAAACTTGTGTGAGAAAAAAAAACGTTACAGTTGCTGCAAAACGATTCGCGTAAAGTTACTCTCTGCGTAATGTAGCCCCCCACTCAGTGAACCAATCAATGAGCAGCTCAGCCTGATTGGAACCACAGCTCTGAGGTTCCAGAAATCGGGGTGTACCTGGGCCAGAAGGGCTAATGCAATAATGCCAAACCCGGATTTGAACCGCATCCAGGGCGTGCAGTGCAAAAAATGTCTACAGAGCATTGTGTGATTTGTCAGGAGTTTGTGGGGGTTTGCTTATGTGGAAAAGTGCTCAGACAGCAATCATTTCTGCTTCAACTGCTCGACTTCCGGAAGCCGACTGTAAACAACAATAGTTTTGAAGAGCAGTTGTATATATCCAGTTATATATTCTTCCAGAAAAATGTATAAAGATGACCAAAATCTCCTGGATGGAGGTAGAACAGACACTGTGCATGGAGGAGTCTGTCTGCTGAAAAGTGTGGCCCTCACTTTGTGACAGATTAGGTGGATACAGGGACGGAGTGGAGACCCCGGCGACTGTGACGCGTACAGCCGCAGGAGGGTTTCCCAGCAGCTCTGCACCGTGTGTCTCATGGACTATGAATGGTGCGTGCCAAAATGAACGTCTTGCCACCACGTGAGCTGACTTCTTCACTTCAGACGGAGTATAAAACACACTTAACTGAAACCCAAAGCTGAGTGTTTTCAGATTCAGATCATTATCATGTTTCTTTTGAAACGTCTCACCTTGGCAATCTTGCCCATTTCATAAATGTCGGCCTTCTCCTCTTCGAATTCGGCGAATGCGGTCTCTATGGCAGCGATGACCGCGTCGTGGTTTGCAGCTGGGCCAGGGGCAGGGAGCCCACGGGGGTAGTAGAACCTGGGAATGTTAATGGCGGGGGGAGGGGGGGTGACTATCAGCGGCGCAGGAGGAGGGCTCGGTGAGCGCGGCGTGGGGGCGGAAGTAGTTGCAGCTGGGGTTGGTGGGGGTGTCCCTGGTTTCTTTTCTGGTTTGGACTGGACCTGAGAAGAATAAAAAGATGAGATCAGGTGTGGAAACAGACGGCCAGGGTTGGTGCTGATTTGTTTGATTTTATTCCTGTCATGTTCACTGCTGATGGTCCAAATGCTTTGTTCAAAATAAAACTTATAAAACTTCTCTTGCAATCTTTCAGTCACCAAATCAGTCAGGCAAGAAAACAATAGCTTTCAAAACTAGAGCTTTCTTTTGTAATTTTGAAGAGCTACTGCAAAAATCACTTTGAATAATTGTGTAAGAACTGCTTACGAAATGTAAAGGACCAAGATTTAATTAAGCACAATAAGTAAAGGTGCTGCCTGTGAGAAAACCATCAGTCCTAAAGCAATGAGAGGAAACAAAAATGCCTAAAATCTGATGGACAATTAGTATATTTATTTAAAAAATTGTTGTTTCCAAACAACACGTTACTGTGTGTCATCATTAATTTTTCCATGGAAAAGAAATAAATTTAAACTGTGAAGTGTAAAAGCCAAAGTTATCCAAATGCAAATTTAGTCAAACTTTCTGCTAAAACTTTGAATGATGTTATTTACAGCAAAGTACGACTGAGCTGCGGCACTCCAGGGTTTCCTCATCTGTTCCACCAGAATCCCATTTATCTCCATTGTTTGTTGTGATTATTCTGTCTGCATTATGCCTTGTAACAATCGTAAAAGTCATATTAAAAGGTCCTCAATTGAGCCACTTGTTTTAGTCTACAACTTAAATGTAAAGGTTGATAACAGTAACCAAGGTGCTTTAATGCTCTTTCAGCATTTATAATACAATACAGTGTTTTATAGTCTGAAATGATTAATAGGAAAAGTTGAGATATAGATTTTAGTCCACAAGTGTCAATCTCAAATCTGGCCCTTGTTAACATTTGATCCATTTTAAATGTGAAAAAGTTTTCTCTGTTCCTCACTGTTTTAGTACGGCTGGACAACTTTCATTACAAGAAAATTAAGCTAGAAATTTTCAGAAATCTTTGATTTTGGTGTGGACAGAGCAACAGTCGACTTTAATTATCCTTTTCAGGGTTCTCATTTTATTTTAAATTTGTAATTATATTTTCTTGTTTGTTTCTTTAATTTGCTGGATTGTGATTAGATATTTCTTTCTAAATGTAACCTTTATGTATATTCTAAATACTACATAATTTATAATTTGGTGACGGTAATTTGTATTTCTAATGGAATCATTTGTTATATAACCCTAACAGAGATTGGCCTTTAGCTCGGACTGAGTTTTGGCCCTCTCGTGTGACTCAGTTTGACACCCCTGTCTATTTGAAATCCTAGACTTGCCAAAAAAGCTTGGATTAAATTATTTATTAACCAACAAACTCACATGATCCAGTTCACATCAGTTTATACAGCTAAGTATGAATGGTAATCTGAAATGTCAGAACTCATTAAGAGGAGGCACTGAAACATTACAGCTTTCAACAAGACCAGCAACAAATCGCTGTATCTTTAATGTGCTGCAGGTTGTCCCTGGTGGCTCCTCTCAGGCCTTCACACTGTGTATTGAGCAGGACAGCTGTGGCAGTGCTTCCTGTCACTCTACTCCTTCACCCCCCCACCACCACATATGCTATAAATATCCTGCCAATATCTGTCTCCAAATAGTTTGCTGTCCATGGCATGTAACTCTGTTTGTGTTCCAGCTTCTACTGTACTCAGTTTACTACTCATCTGTAGATTTTCACATGGAAATAAACAGATCATTTAAAAAAAAATAAAAAATCGGTCCAGCACTTGTATATTTTCTCCAACTTGTTCACGCCTTCCTGACGAACCGACTGACCTGTTGCTGCTGGAAAGATTTGAGTCTCTTTTTGAAGCGCGAGGGGAGGACAAAGTCACACCCCCTGGCCAGAAATGCCAGCTCCCCCCTGAGGTCGGGGTCCCGCCGTAACGATGTCTCCTTGATCATCATGTTGAGTTCCGAGACTTGTAAACCCCCCTCCCTCGTTCGTTAAGGCCACCGGCGTGACTACTGACCCAGAGGGCACAGAGTTTGCCCAGAGACCCAAAAATGTACTGAAGGGAACAGCAATGAATAAATCTCCTCAACAAACAGCTCTGGAGACTGAAAAATGGCAAAATATCTCAGAAAAGCGATGGATTATTCCACGTTTGTGATCTACGCTCAGAAAATCCACTTCTACAGACAAGACTTCCAAAGTTGTATCCTGAGGAGCAATAATCCACTGGTGTGTCTGTGCAACAAGGTGTTCCTCAGACGTCCTGTCCACTAGTGCAGAAGTAGGGACAGAACCGTGGTACCGTACGGTTTTACGGCCGACTGCTGTCCCAAATCGCAGCTCGTCTCACAGGAAGCAAGCCTTCGACCGTCCCCATGTCTGAATGTTTGCATCTGATGCAGCCTCAGTGGTGCCTGCTGCTCCGAGCTGGGCTCTGACAAGCTGCACTGAGAAACATGAGCCATGGCAATACACACACACACACACGCACACACGCGCGCACGCACACACACACACCCACACACACACACTGCAAACTGTCTAAGCATTAGGGTGGGTGGTTTGGTGGGGAGATGAGTGCAAACATGTTGCATTTCAGTGTGTGGTGTTTAGCAGAAGCTGAGTCCGTCTTAGTTCCTGCCTGGAACTACAGTTAGCCGGCAGGAAGCTACAACTCTAAATGATTAAAATAATTTTACCAGAGACAGGAAGCTTCAGTCACAGCTGCGTGTGTGTGGGCAGGGTTTAAACGAACGAGCTGAAATATTTTCGTCAGATATCTGAGATGAAGTGACGAGTCAGCAGGCGAAACACCTGCTGTTTCTACTTGATGAGCTTTCTTTGGTACGCCGAAACGTTAGAATCCATGTCTGCTACTGTTGACTAGAGATGAATCTACCAACCACTAACTGATGAAGCATTTACAGCTTATAGTCAATAAAACGGTCACAGATCCCTTTCAGGACTGCCGGAGATTTCTGATCCCTGCCAAACTTTTCCAAGCTCCAAAAAATCTGTTTATATGTAAAACTAAGAAGCAACAACACTTAATTTAAAGGCCGAAACCAAAAACTATGGTAATGTAGTTTGGAAGTCTGAAAACTTTTACATATATAAGATAAAAAAAAAACAACAAGAAAATAAGAACCTTTTGTTTGAGATGCTGCAAAACTAATAAGTTTACATCCTTAGTTAGTGTAAGTTTATTTCATGTAGAAAAAAATAATATAACAAGGTAACAAAATTAAACATATTGGAAAAGGAATGGGAAAAAGTAAAAACTTATTTAAGTCCCACCTGTCTCCAAAATTTACTAAGGATAATAAATTCTAAATCACACATTAATGGTTTTAATAAGATGAAAACAATAATCACTTTATCCTATTATTCTATACATAAATTATTATATAATAATTACAAAAAGTATAATTGATATGTTACTTTTCTAGACAAATTTTTGTTATAATAATATGCATTACTACTACTATTTGTATGCCTACATTTTCACATAGAGTCTAATTGTTCAATCACCAAACGTTGTCGATTATTCAGAATACCAGAGTTGACAAGATTGGAGCCACCTTTCTGAAAAATAATGCAAAGCAAATATACTTCTTAGATTAAATTATTTAGTATTTATTAGTGCTGGGTATAGATTAAAATCTTTTAATCGCGATTAATCACAATTTTTTAAAATAGAAACAATTACTTAACTATGGCTAAATGTGTACGTTTATATGTTGCAATACACTCCATCTGTGACACGTGTGCATTTTTGTACTTTCTAGTGTTTTTTTGTTTTGTTTTTCTTGTTTTTTTTTTTGGGACCTCAGTATCTGTCTTTCATTCCTCATGTAGTACTCATTTAAAATGACAAGAAAAAATATTGATATATATCAATTAATCTCATTATTATGCACAAAATTGAACTATGACTTCAAGATGTTTAGAGCACTTTTTAGATATTGTTTCATATAAAATAGGGGCAATGCATTTTTAAAAAGTAAACAAGTAAAGCAAAGCAAGCCGGTCTTACTTTTTCAACAAAGGCTCTCATTGGTTGAGATGCACGACGAAGGTCATCTAAAGCCAATAGTGATCAAGATCCTGCCTCCCCTGCGTGATCACTTTGTTTGTGTGTGTCTGTGTTTGCTGCCCAGTGAACAAAGATCCGATTGGGAAATATAAAGCAATAAATAACTGTGTTAACAAGCCTTAAAAAATTATCGCCATTAAGTGTCAGCTGCGTTAACGCCTTACTGTGCCCAGCACTAGTATTTATATTAAATTAATAATTACCAGTTTGAAACTGCATTTCAATGAGGAAAAAGGTTTTCTGTCAGCAACCCTGAAAAGGATTCAGTCCCAACAATAAACTTTAAAGTAGAGTGTTTTACCAGGATTATATAGACTAAGACAAAGTAAAGCACAATTGTTAAATGGAAATAAAATGGTACGTGGTTTTCAAACAAACTGAGAGAGTTTGGTCGTATTTGTATTCAGCCCTTTACTCTGATACCTCTAACTATAATCCAGAGCAACCAGAGAGTCTACCTGCGGTTTTTAACCTCAGTATAAATTCAGCTCTCAGAGGTTTGTTACAGAACATAAATTATTTACCAGCATCATGAAGACCAAGGTATAGACCAAATAGGTCAGGGAAATGCTGCTAAAAAGTTTAAAGCAGGGTTTGGTTATGAAACAACATCTCAAGCTCTGAACGTCTCATGGAGCTCTGTTTGATCCGTCATCTGAAAATGGAAAGAGAACGGCACAACTAGAAACCCACAAAGACATGACGTCCACCTAAACAGACCAGGCGAGGACAGCATTAAGACCTCTGCATGGTCCATCCGAACCTGCAAAATCTGATCTCATTGAAATAGTTGCGCGATGAAAATCGTATCATTTTGTTCTCAGCTTTGTGTCACCTGCTCCTTCTTGTCACAAGCCCCGGATCTAAATTTCTCCACACTCCGCTAATTATTGTGTGATTGGTCAGAAGTTCATGAGCATGTTTGTTCATGCTGAGAAGCGCTCGGACAGCAATGGTGGCATTTTGCTTCAACTAGCACACTTCCAGAAGCCGACTGCTGTACCTGCAAGCTGACAGTAGCTGCGTTTCCATTGCAAATGTGCGCAAAACTTTGTTGATATTCTGTTAATGTCGAAAAAACACAGTTTTGCAACTGCAGTGTTTCCATTTAGTAGGAAATGCTATTTAAATCATGCGTGAATATGTTTGTTCTCACGATAAGTCATTATAAACATGGCGGCAACAGATGTAAGATCTTTATAAATGCTCACATTTCTTTGCTGTTTTGAATCTAATATTTTTGTAATACCCCTGTCGTGAACTAAATGAAGAAAATACTCCGTCTCCTCGTGGATCCAAACATGCCGCGCCATCATCATCCTACGACTTCCTGTTGTCTTCTTCTTCGTCGTCTTTTTCGAAACATCCAGTTGTTGATCACGTGACTCCTGTAATGCGAAAAAAGTGTTTCCATTGCAGTTTTGCGAAATAAACCAATTTCGATACGGCTGAAAAACCACCTCATCCTAGCGCAAAACCATTTTGTCGAAAAAAGGAAGATTTTTCAAAATTGATGTGTTTCCGTTAAGCAAATTTATTTTCAAAATTTAAATTTGCGATTTTCATGGTCAATGGAAACGCGACTACTTAAAGGTGGTCAAATGACCATAAACTCCTGGAGATAACAGACATTTTGCGCGCAGGAATCCTTCAGCCAAAAAGTGTGGCGCTGTTATAGATTTGTGGTCAAAGTAAAGGTGGATATCGAAGTGGAGACCTTTTTTTTTTCGGAGTAGGGACTGCAGTAGAAAAAACCCTGTGCTGTGACATGTACAGCAGCAGGAGGGGTTTCCCAGGAGCTCTGATCCATGTGTCTCACTGGACTATGAAAGGTGGGGCCACATGTTGTCTAGTCGGCTGCCAACCGACCATGTTGGGCCCTTTAGTTCAAGACACAGCCAAGAAGCCCTATGGTAACACTGGTGGAGCTGCAGGGATCCACAGCTCAGGTAGGAACATCTGTTCATGTGACAACTATTGGTCGTTCATTTCACAAGTCTGGTCTTTATGGAAGAGTGACAAAAAGAAAATCATCTGATTCCAGACTGACATAAACCATGTACAGACACAACAAACGTGAGAAAATGTGCTCTGCTCAGATCAGACCAAAGTAAAATCCCTCTGAACTCAAGACCCCCACTGTGAAGTACGGTGGTGGGAGCATCATGCTGTGGGGATGCTTCTCTTCATGTGTGACAGACCACCATATTAATGAGGAGGGGTCTCAGATGAGTGCTTGCTGGGAGCTGTTTATTCATGCTAGCTCCATCGCTTCAATCCTCAGGCAGCTTCCTGCCTCCTTCCACTTTACAATAAACTCTGCTTTGTGCTAGTTATCACATAAAATCCCATAACAAAACCCTAAAATTTGTGGTTGTAACGTGGCAACATGTGGAAAAGTTCAAGGAGAGGTGACTGTATTGTAAAACCTGTGGAGATCTGATGAACATGAGGATGTGGAGCTGAACACAGCAAACAAGTTGCAGATTCCACTGAGGTTGTCTTTTACAGCAGAATAAGTGGAGAATTTACTGCCCTCTAGTGTCACAGACACTTCATTATGGTAAGTCAGTAAACAGAAGGATGCATTTATATAGAAATACATCTTTACTGTTAGATAAAAACCTTCTGAATTAAATCTCTTTAATAAATTGCTTATAATTCTTGTTGAAAAGATGGCTTTGATTAAACAGGGTTCGGAACGGGATCTCTTTAAAAGTTCCTGAAAGTGAACCAGTCTGTAAAAATGTTTTTGGAAAACTAAGTGAGTCACCTTCTGTGTTTTTGGGTTCTCTCCTCTCAGCTCCTCCGCTGAATTCTTTAGACCAGCTGGACTCTACACTGAGTCCAAGGTCACATTGTGATCCTACACACACACACACACACACACACACACACCCTAACACACACAGACACACACACAGACACTTGCAAACATATTGTCTTCTTTCAAGCCTCTGTTCTGCAGAGGGAAACGTGCTTACATTCCTCCTCTAACCATGTCTTTATACTTCCTCAGCTCCACTTTACCCACAGCAGTGACCTCTCTATAAAGAGCTGTGTGTTTGCGTTTAACTGGGAGTGTGTGTAAAGGGAGCCTGAACAGATGCCACTGGGCAGCTGCGTGCTCTTTTCCTGTCTGACTGACAGTTGCTGAAACTTGGTCCTAAAACCTGCCCCACGATGGCGAGAAGTTCGAAGATTTCTAACTTTAACAATCATTTAACCTGCTTGAGGTCAGCACCAAATGGATTTGACATTATGTGAAGCTGTAGTTTTGAGCCAACTCCTCGGAGGCTGCTCAGGTGTTGGACAACAGAATGTAGGAGAGGCTGCTCAGGTGTTGGACAACAGAATGTAGGAGAGGCTGCTCAGGTGACAGGGAAGCAACCTCTGGAACAAACTGTCCTCAAAGTAAGCAGAGATGCAGTAGCAGCTGTGAGACGAGCTAAAATAACTACTGAAGTAAATCTGTATGAGTTTAAGTGATTTCGATAATTTATTTTCAAAATGTAATTGAATAATTAAAAATTATACTTGATTATATGGTATTCTATTATTTAAAAAAGCAAATGTTTGGTATATTTTGTCAATTGTAATTAGAAAACGTAAAACTGAGTTTTGATAATGTCCTGATCATTTTTGACTCCATAAAACACTTTCAGTTTATTATTAAGGTTGTCAGTAAATAGCCATCTAAGCATCGATCCGATCAATGAAATGCAAGGAGCATCTATAAACATTAAAGAGATGCTGCACCTTTTATTTTGCTCCGGTTTTATCTGTAATACAGGATTATGATTGATCTTAATGTTGATTTTGGGCACAAATCAACATACTTGACCAAAGTTTTGTTGTTGTTACTGACAGCCCAGACTGTGTTGGATTTGACTGAGCAAAAAGAGGAGAAGCCTCACAATAATGAGTCATTTTTGTGCAGAAAATAAAGCAAAAATATTTAAATGCCAAATAATAATAATAAAGTTAAAGTTCTTATTATCCCTACTACTTAAGGATGTTTGAGCATTATGAAACAGGATGCTGGTTACAGAAGGAAAAGATGGAGTGTGTGTGTGTGTGTCTGTGTGTGTACTTGTTTCTATAGACCGTCATATGTTTTTAACCAACAAAGTGAGGACATTTTCCTGGTCCACACTTTTTGAAGTTTGACTGCGCTCTACTAGTACTAGGTTTAGAGGTATGGTGTGAATTAAGCTATGGTTCAGGTTAGGGTTAGGAATAGACTAGTAGTGGTTAGTGTTAGGGAAAATGTCTGGGTTAGGCATAAATGCAGTTACAAAAATTAATGGAAGTCAATACAAAGTCCTCAGTTTGATACAAGTACAAGGATGTGTGTGTGTGTGTGTTATGTCTGCAGGACCATCTTCTGCTCAGCACCCAGATCTAATCTGACTCCAAAGCTTCAGAAGCAGGTGAGCCTTCATGGCACTGATCATATAAAGACACGAACAGAGAGGGTCAGCTGTTCAGCAACAACTGCCACCTTTATCCAGCGTTACATGTGTTGTCCTCCAGAGCTTAATTAGAGCACACACAATATAACATGTGAGTGTGTGTGCGTGTGTGTGCACACAGGGGGGAGGGGACGGGGTTGGGATGGGGTGTTTCCACGCATGTCTTGATAGATTCACTTAACAGCAACTGTTTATTCCTGTCTTTAAGAGCAGCTAAATAGTGTGAACATGACAGCTTCCGAACCCCCCCCCCCCCCCCACACACACACACACACACACATACACACACACTCAAACACACACAAAGCAACTCTACAAAACCAACTGTCTGCTATGTGTAAACTTATCTGTGTAAAGTTAGCAACTGATTCATATTTTATTTTTGCTTCAGGCACCAGGCAGAGTTTACTCGCCCCCCACCCCCCCACACACACACACACACACACTCACTCACACCCAGAGGCACAGTTTGTTAAATACATTTAAAACACAAATGCTGACGGTTAACTATGAAATTAGTTTTGTGCTAAAAGATTGAGAAAAACTCTTGAATGATCAAGCACAAATTAAGAATTTGAGAAAAAAATAACATTTAAAAAGTAATTTTAAAAGCAAAACTTACAATCTGCTCTCAAAATCTTAAAACAATACTGTAAAGTATTTGTCTTTTCTTTGTTAGACAGAATATGTTTTTGTTATCAGTTTCCTCTGTTTCATTCTTGGTGATCAGAGTTTTGCTCTCGCTGCCAACTTTGCAGTTACGCTTCCTGACGCTCTCCTTTGCGCTCCCTCATTTTTTGTTTGCAGTTCTGGCACAAACCTCTCGGGGAGGGGGGTCTTCTGAGACGTCTTTTCCTATTGCACAGAGATTTCTTGAGTGGCATATCAGTGACCCTAAAGAAATTACATAGCTACGTGGCCTCCAAGACAGGTGTCAATTATTTAGGTATCCTCAAAATAATCTGTTGCCCAACCAGAGGGGGTGCTCACCTGGCAGATCTGCATATTAAAATGATTCTATAAATAAAATGCTGAAACACCGAGAATAAGGTCCATAAATGAGTTGTTTGACTGTCTTTCTGTGACCATAACAGATTTGCAGATTTGTGGCGTTTTGGCAAATAAAATTATTTTGTGTATCGTTTTCATTTCACCTCAGTTTCTCTCAGTAAAAGCAAAATAAGACAAATTCCCTTCCATTGGTGGGTTGTACTGTATGATTGTTGTTCTGTGAGCAGAAAGGGTTTTTCATTTGTTCCCTTCTGCCTTTTGACAAAATCCGTGCATTTTCCTGTCAGTTTGTGTCGTCGAACGGTTCCTTTCAGCGAGAATGAGGGCGGTACTACAAGTTTGATACCAAGTTAACACTTCCACATGTGGTCTCCTCAGGTCCTGGATGTTTACAGACAGATGTTAGAAGAAAGGATGCATCACATCAGGAAACCTTTTTTCAAATGTGTTGAAAAGAATAATATAATTTCCCACTTTCAGCATATATGTAATTGACAATATTTTTACCAACGTAAGAAATGGCGAGGTGATAAGTGGCATCTTAATGACAGATATAAGTGATCACTTGCCAGTTTTTGTTATTTGCAGAAATTGTCTGTGCAGTGATGCAAAGACTATACTGGAAAGGAAAAGGATAAACAACAAAAAAAGCTTTGGACAAACTGATTTGTATGTGGATGATGTAAACAGAGCCTATGTATTTATGAATATTTTGGGAGCTCGGTGAAAAGAATCGTGTGGAGAAAAAAAAACTGTTTAAACAGAAATGTTGACAAATCATGGATGACCAAAGGATTAAGGAATGCTTATGAAAAATGAATTACTTGTATTCATGCTTTTTAAAATTAAGAACAAAAGAATCAAAACAAAAATACAAAAAATAAAAAACAAGTTAGTATGGATTATAAGAAAACACAAGGAATATTACAGGGATTTATTGGATATAAGTAAAAGTGATATGAAAGCAACATGGTGAGTAACGAAATTTATGATCAAAATGTAATAGTAAATAAATGTAATCAATATTACGTAAATGTTGGCCCAAGCCTTGCAACTAAAATACCAAGAGTAGATAAAACTGTGGGCCATACAGTTACAGTTGTGGTCAAAAGTTTACATACACTTGTAAAAAACATAATGTCATGGCTGTCTTGAGTTTCCAATAAG
>JARVJO010000173.1:850456-866067 GCA_031762555.1 Cynodonichthys magdalenae | reverse complement strand
CGCCCGGCACCAGACCTACTTCTTATAAACATGTTGTGGTGGTTTCCACAGAGACCCAAGGGAGGCTCAGAGAGTTAAGTTTTCCCACTGAGCTAAAACAAATTTCAGATGAAGAAGTAAATGGATAAGAAAGTCAAAGTGTTTGTGTGTGTGTGTGTGTGTGTGTGTGTGTGTGTGTGTGTGTGTGTGTGCGCTCACACTCCAAAGAACAACACACCAGGAACAAAAGTTGTATGTTATCCAGGCTCACTGTGGGAGTGGAGAATTCTGATTAATGTTAAAAGTACTTGGTGCCTGCGTAAGTATTTTATACTAGGGCTGCAACTAATGACTATTTTGATCTGCGATTATTTTTTCAATTAGTCGATTAATCACCCCTGCAGGGTGCACATGTAGCTTTGAACGTCCAAAATAAACTCAAAAGTATCTTTGGTTAAAGTGACATTCAAGTGCATAAAAGAAAGAAAACAATCCATCCTGATAGAAACCTTGCTGAATGTGGCAGACCAAAAGTTACAAAGCTTCAACGCTATAAAGAAAACAGGACAAGACGAGACAGGACAGATATTAGTTTAATTCAGTGATTTAATATGAAGCGTTAGCACAACTGATAGCTCTACTGCTAACAAACAGCATTTTCTGATAGTAAACTAACAAAACTTATAGACAGTTGTCTTCAGCACAAAGTGATCAGTCACTGAAAATAAGATCTATGAGGCTTCAGCCTGACGAACAAACTAACTTTATGAAACACCATCTGCAGAGGACGGCTGTAGTGTTTTAGTGTTTCATGATGTGATCCTGTTTTTGCTGCCGCTGTCCTGCCATGGAATACCTGAGCCTGCATTTTATTTTCTTTGGTTGATTTTCAGTCAAATGTAGCCAACTTTGGAAAGTTTAAGTCTAGTTGTTTTTTTTTGCTCTCTCTTTTGATTGTCTTTCTGTTCCACCATTATTATCGCTCTTTGGCTGTGTCAGTTCATGGGTTAAAGCCGATGTAGACCGCAGTCGACGTGGGCTGTAGGCTGCTCCTGTTGGCTGCATAAACGGCTGTTAAATAAGACGGTCTAGTCTACTGAGGACGTAAGTTTGCGTAAACACGCTCTGCGTCGTTACCATGGTGATACATTTTATATCACATTGCTTCAGTTGTTTCTTTCAAGGTATAACTTCATAAAATTCAGTTTTAATAGAAAAACGTTACAAGGAAATAAAAAAAGCAAAATAATTTGTGTTTAGTTTGTAACCTGCATTTTATTAAACATCTCATTGCACATTGTGCATTATTGCAAGCGGACAATAATTTATAAACAAAGCCAAGGTGATGATTATTGCTCCCATTGGACAGAAATGATAGGAGCGAGACAGAGGACAGACCCGGAAAAAAACATGGTGCTGTTAATACAACTGCAATAACATTTAGAATTTCCAATGCAGCTTATTCAACGGCGGTTTCACAATGATATACTTGTAATTTTGGGACGGCGTAGTCAAATGTGTGCTGCAACCTAAAGGAGACGAGATGCTCTGTGTGCCCTAACCCACAACAGCTCATTGTTTGTAGCGTAGTGGTAGCGTTAGCAACACAGAATGGCTAATTGTTACCGTGATGCTTAGAAACGGTGGCTTGTATAGTCCAAAATGTGCATGTTTTCTGTAGTTGGTTCGGTTCGAGGCCGGTCTGTATTCACACCAGAAGCAAACCGCATCATAGTTTGTTTGAAAACGGACAGAGACCCCCTCAAAATTGGTCCGTTTGTTTGGTCCACACCAGAGCTCGCACGAGTGTATTCACACCTGCATAAAACATCCGGATCTGCAGGGGAAATTACCTCTGGTCTGTTTAAAATGGTCCAACTCTGTCAGGTGTGAATACAACCTTATTGCACTGTTGTATTATCATCTGTGGTTTTACTTTCAATAAAAAGTCCATTAAAAGATAAATCAGAACTAAAATCACAGGTAAAAATCTCAGCACAACAGAAAACAACAGTTTCCAATGGGGTGTCCATTTTTTGGGAGGTGGAGGGATCAAGCAATGTTACTGCAACTGCTATTTTTCAGTCCAGATGTTCTTGTTTGAAAGAAAGTACAGCCTCCTTTCAGAGGGGAGAGCTGTAAACAGTTCATGTGCAGGGTGGGTGGGGCTCTGTCCCTACATCTGGCAGTGTAGAGATGGTCCTCTGTATAGATTTTACTGCAGAGCCTCCACCTCTGTCACAGCGCAGCTTCCAAACCACACAGTGAGGCAGGAGGTAAGGACCACCACACAGCTGTAGAAAGACCCCAGGACCCCAACACCAAGACCTGCCCTCTTCCATTTCCTCAGGAAATAAAGGCATCGGTGAGTTTTTTGTACCACAGCCATGGTGTTTGTGCCCCCCGAGGGTGTTGGTCAAGTGTAATTCAAGGTACCTGATGGAAGGAACCATCTTCACAGCTGATCCATCAGTATAGAGCTCGTCAGTGGAAACCCACATCAATTTCTTTGGTCTTCTTGATGTTCAGGATGAGATTATCGACCCCACACCACCTTGTCAGGTTCTCTTAGATTTAGGGTTGTACTACGATCATTTCCATATTTATAGTAAAGGTGGAGGTGGTGAATATCCCACTTCTCAGGCTATCCTTGATAAAAAAAAAAACATAAAAACCTTCTCATTCTGAAAACAACCCATCCTCCCTGCCAAGCGACATCCAGTGTGGATTAACACGAATGCATTCATCTGAGCGCTTCCACCAAGGTTGGAAAGAGCAAATTTCCGTGCTTGGCCAAAGTCCCTGCTGTGACCTTATTTCCTGTGGAATCAGCCGAGGAATGATGTCATCCTCTGTCGCTCCAAAGTCAACAACTGCACGCTGCAGGGCCCGGCAACTCAACCATCCTCCCCGCGGCTCTGTCATGAACTCATCTGTGGTCTCTTTATGTGTCTGTTCTTTATCGTTTGCCAACAAAAGGCAAAAGATAGTTTTTTTCTTGTGCATCAAAATATCTCAGACTGTTGTTTTAGATACACAGACCAGCAGTTATGTAATAAATATGATATACCTGTATTAGCTCTAATGATTGTTACCCAGGTCCTAATGAAACATTTATGCAAATTTTGTCAAACTTTCCAAAAATGACCAGGTTGGCTGATTTTTTTTGAACAGACAATATTGACAGATTTGATCACAAGTTGCTGTGACTTTTAAAATCGGTCCTGCAGTTTGTGGGACATTTAGCTAACAGACACACAGGGCTGACAACAATGGTTAATGCCACATTTCAAGCAAAGATGTTTGAAAGTGTATTGCAGTACAAGTATGTGTTGGGGACAATGCTCAGCTACTACCACACTACATTTCAACCTAATCTCTGTAAAACTGACTGAGTTGTCTCATATAGGGGGCCTGTGCCACCATCTTGAAATATGGGGGCTAAAAAATATCACTTTTTGCAAATGTCATTAAAATCTATCCAGTAGTTCATGAGATATTTTGCTAATGCTATAGATAAATGAACACACAAACAGGTTATAATGTATTAATCAGTTCATTTATCACCTTCAGTCTTGGGTGATAAATGTTTCTGAGTTTGACACTAGATGTTTTTTGCCCCCGTTTTAAGCCAAAAATCTTAACATTTTCATCACAAGTTGTTTCAACTTTCAGCACATCCAAAAACAAGATTTAACTGACCGGAGCTATTCTGGTCGTGAGCAGACCAGCTGAGGGTGAATTAAGCCGTCAAACTGACAGGCAGGAGTACATCTTTAGATCATGTCACCATTGGCCGGGTTGAAACAAAACAAACGTGTCAAACTGCGACTCCTGCTATTCCCCTCAAAATAAACAAGAAGGAAGAGAAACGAGGCCGCTGACTTGTCAAACCACAAACCAACTTCATGTCCTTAAACGCTCCACATCTCCTTGATGCAGCTTTGCCTTCTGTTTTAGAACTGCAGGCATCTCGTCAGCTCACAGATAAATGAGTACACAGGTACAAAAAGCCCAGTGGTAGTACACCTGCAGCAAAACCCACAATAAACACACACAGAGCTCAGAGTGTCGTCAGTGCATATGAAAACAAATCAGTTTCAGCAGAGTTTGAATTTTAAAAAACATTGATGTTGAAACACTAAAAACACAGAAAAATAAGTCTCGCTGTTCTGTTTTGATTTTAATTTGAGATCTGGTGAGTCTGATCCACTTCAATACAGCAGTCTCATCTCTGTGGTCCTAGCAGAACTTTCTGTCCGAGTGAAAGAAGAGCCTGAGGTGGAGCATCTGAGCCGGTTGGTGTAGGGCTGCGTGGGCTGCGTGGGCCGGCGGGGGTGTGAGACGGGGGTGGGTTGGCCTTGTTTACAGTTCGATTGGCAGTTTAATGTCTAACTGAGGGGAGGGGTTGGCGCTGAGGAATATTAGCATAATTCCCAGAGTGCCGGTGTCGGTGTTGTGTGTCTAGAAGCTATTCCCAAACTCAGCTGTGACCTACAGTAGCACAAACATGGGCACGCCCTCACACACACACAGATATTCTTAGTGAGACACTTTCATCTGTAACTTGTGTGAGATTTGTTAGCTCTTGGACTACATGTTGGGGATGATTATAAACCACTACCACACAAAATTTTAGCTTCATATCTAAAAGTCAGACCAGTTATAGTCATTTTTGTGTTTGCTAAAGTTGATTAGCTGTGGCAGACATCTTGATATTGATTACAAAAGTTAATCAGTTGTAAACGTAGATCTAACTCTTGCTTTATGAGAGCTTCACTAAAATCCATCCAGGGGTTCCATGAGTTATTTTGCTAACAGACAAACCATGCTGACGCCTGCATTTGATGCAAACATTTTACGCAAAAATGTTGCTGCTCAGAGTATGTGCTGTGGATGACTCTCAGCTCTCACCACACTAAATCTTATTTCAGTATCTGTAAAAGCTGTTGAATTACAGTCATTTATATGTTTCCTCATATTAATTGGCTGTGGCAGCTGTCCTTAATTGGACTGCACCCAAAAGCTAATCAGTGGTAGATGTTTACCTGGTGATTACTTTTGTAAAGTCTTGATAAAATCCATGCAGTGATTCATGAGATATTTTGCTAACAGACAGACAGAATTGACTCCAATAGCTAATGACAAAGTTAAAAAAACAGTCCTTGTCTGATCAGTTTGAATTTGAGGCATGTGTTGAAAATAACTCTTGGCTATTACCACACCAAATTTTAGCTTCATATCTGTAAAACTGACAGAGTTACAGTCATGCGTGTGTTTCACCAAAATCCATCCAGTCATTCATTAGATATTTTGCTAACAGACAGACAGAACTGATTCCAATAGTTAACGGCAAAGTTTGAATTTGAAGCATGTGTTGAAAATGACTCTCAGCTACTACAACACCAAATATTTGATCAATATTTGTAAATCTGATTGAGTTGTAGTGTTGGCTAAGTTTGCTTAGTGGCGACAGCCATCAACGGTGCAGACAACAAAGGCTAATCAGCAGTAGATGTTCATCCAGTGATTATTTTTGGCTTCTTTCATTGTAAATCTCTCCATTGATTAAAGATATGTTTTGCTAATGCTACAGACAAATAGCTAGCAAATAAAACTTGCATTAAGCTTTCAGATCATCCCACGTACATATATGCAGGTTCCGCTTACACTGTGGCGACAGTGAGTCTGTTAGCGGGATGCCATAGTACCGAGGGGCAGACAGATTTAGGCCTCCCTCGCACCTAGTTCTGCCAGAGGCGGAGGGAGAGGGGGGGTGGTAACGATACCATTAACACTTGGTCTGCCAAGTGCCCCACCCTCCCTCTACCCCCTCCTGCTGCGCTCCAATCAGCACGGCTCATTAGGTTTCTCTGCCCTGCACACAGCAACAACTGTTACTCAAGTCTCCCAAAATATCACATCGGCCAATCACAGGGCAGGAAGAGCAGTCTGACTGAACTTCACTACAGGTGACAGAAGGACACTACAAACACCGGCAACGTTCAAAACGAGGGGAAAGGGGGCTCCGACAGACTGATGGATAAACGCGAGCAACGTATCGGTGTTTGTTTGTTTGTTGGATGTTTAGTTCTGACTGCGCCTGCTGCCATGGTAACCTCATAAGTAGGCGCCCTACATCTCAGCAGGGCATAAGGTTACAGAGCTCAGTAAATAAACACATACAAACAGCAGTGGGAGTGAAGTAAGGAGAAAAATTAATGCAAAGAGAAGCAACATAATCAAATCGACAAAAAAAAAATGAACAAAAGTAACAAATCGAGACTCGTGCTCATCTGTCGTACTCGATCTCTAAAATTCCCTTTTTGGTGTTGAAAATCCACATTAAATGTAGGCAACACTACTTTCTGAAATTATATATTGTATTGGCAGTATTTTATGTACACACACACACACACACGCTCCAGTTCCCTACTTCACAACCCTAAATTACCTCTAAATATTCCCTTGTGAAGAAAGCTAAACACACACAGTCTCAACACTCACACTTACACACACACACAAGCAGGAAAAGTAAACAAAGAGCCACTCCTCACACAATAAGCTGTTCTGTTCCATGATTCAGAGCTTCAGTCCTTTTTTTAGGGAAACTGACTCAGTTCATCACACTTAATTACACTAATCATCACGTTTCATCGGCTCCAGCAGCATCAGGCCTGCTGCTTTAGCTAGAAAATCCTTACCCTTTTTATACGACAGACACAAAGATCAAACGAATCACACTGTTTCTCACTGTGCACCATTCAGCCATAACATTATGACCATTGCTTTCTTTTGACGATGTAATGTTCCATTGGTAAAACATGCATCCTACCATTCATATAGATGCTATTTTCTACCACCAATACAACAGCAGTTTGTCCCACATCCATCCTGCCTCTAAACTTTGACATCAATACAACCATATCCTATAAAATCTGTGGCTAAATTTGACCAATGAGTCGAGACTTTGCCCCTCAAGGGCAAGGCTAATTTATTTATAAAGCACATTTCATACCAGGAGGCAATACAAGGTGCTTTACAGAATAAAAAACTAATTAACAAGATCAAGGCCAAAAGACAAATACGCAAACACGCACACATATTGTTCATTTCTATCTTTACAGGGACTTTGCATTGACTTCCCTCGATTTTTCATTCATCTCTAGAGCCTAACCCCTAAACAGCATTTGAATTATAGGGGCTTTGGACCCAATACAAAGCAGTGGGTCCTCACAAAGCAGTACATTTGGGAAAAATGGGCTTTACAAGGTAGCAAATGCTAGAACCCACAAGTCTGTATTTCTATCCTTATAAGGACCATTCATTGACTTCCATTCATTTCCAGTTGTTTCTATAGCCTAAACCTGACCCTGTATCCTAAACCTAACCTCCTCAGTACATACCAAACCCTAAACCTAACCTAAACTGAATTCATATTTTAGTCCTTAACCGAACCCACTACCCAAAAATGGAGTTCCACCATATTAACACCAGTCTTTGGTTCCCATAAAGACCACTGGTCTTGACAAGGTAGGTGTGTAAACCAGAAACGGTGCTAAAAAGTTAACATGTACAGTTTTACACACACACCAAAATACAAATATCACTAATAAAAAAAAATCAATAAAAGCAGTATTAAACAGTTTAAACCAATTAGCTCAAAGCAATAGAAAATAAAAATGTCTTTGATTTAGATTTAAATTTGGTCAGGGTCATGTCTGAGTCCTATGGGCAGCTTGTTCCACATGTGAGGGGCATAAAAACTAAAAGTAGCCTCACCACGTTTGGTCTCGATTTATGGAACAAGTAATAACTCTGGGCCTGTTGATGTCTGAGGTCTGGGCAGTTCATGTATAAGATGGTCCGTTAAGTTCTGTGAAGCTAAGCTGTTCAGAGATTTATGGACAAAATAAACATTTTGTTCAGTAATAAAATGGTAACCAGTGGAATGAATGAAGAAATTGAGTTATTTGCAGAGATTTAGTGTTTTTTGGCAGACCTTGCAGTAATCCATTACAGTAATCTAATCAATTAGATATGAAAGCACAGACAAGGGTTTGTGTATTAAAAATACAGTGGGCTCCACACTAGGAAGAGATGGAGTGTAAAAAGTTATGAGTATTAACAAAACGTCTGCAGCAAGATAATTTATTATTATTATTTAGTGGGACCAGAATGCACCACTGTGGCTTGATCATGGAGAGTTTGAAGCAGGACTGACCACATTGACCTCATGTGTAGGATATGACCATAAACCGGATAAGCTTCAAGTTCAGTAAAACTAAAGTCATCTCAGGGCACTATATGAAGAAGTATGATGTAGCAAGTTTAATGAAATTACAGTCAGTTCAATCTAATTATAATAAAGGGTGAGTCAAAAGCCTCAAGACACACTTTCAGAAAGAAAAGGAAAAATGACACATCTGAGTACCCTAGAAAGTAATGGTGAGAGGACCTATCTTTGATAAAACTTGCCCTTGATCCAATATAGTGGCTTTCAAGATGGCGGCCATGTTCTGGACATAACCTTAAAGATAGCCCCCCTCACCCATACAAAACAGTCAGTAGGTAAACGTTATTAAAGAAAACTAGAAGCAGTCCTCATCCTCAGCAAACACTGAGGCAACAGTGGAAAGAAACAACTTCCTTTTAACTTTATAATCTTTAGGGGTTGAGAAGTCAGAAAAATGATTGGGCAGACATGGTTCTTATGGTAATAGGGTTGAGTATTAATCTCCTCACCCACAGCTGTATCCTAATGCGGTTCAAATCAGCCATAACTCAACCATGTTCAATTAGATCCTTTGGGTTGGGTAGAGTGTAGTGGGTTTGTTGTCCAGTGTGACAGGAGGCTGAAGCAGAGCTGGCACTGCAGTACAACGACGTGATGTAGAGTGGTGTGTAGCTGGCAGAAGAGTTAATCATTTTTGAATTTAGACTCAGAAACTCTGAACACCCAACAAATAGAGCCTCTACAAATTAATTAAAAATTAATTACAAATAATTAACTGGATCATGTGTGACTGACCAAATGCTGCCAAAGATGGGGTCAATTTTTGCAGCCATATTGCAGAACCATAGTCTGATAAATTGGGGTGGGGGTTATAATCTTTTTTAATACATCATGATGCAAAAATAAATATTTCTGAATCAATTTAAAAATGTTTAAAATTGATGATTGTTTGACTTTAACGTCTTGTTGCGCAGCTTATGGCAAGGACATTCAACAGGTGGCCCGATGAGTTAATTTTTCTTTTTTTTTTTTTACTTGAATGACAAATATTTCAGTCAGAGTGTCAATCCTGTCAGATAAATGATCTATGACAGGACTTCTCAGTCTGCCTGCCAATGACTTGATTTTATATAATAAAAAAATATTTTCAATTAGAAAAATATTTAAGTAGACTGTATTTATTTCATTGCTGGATGTCCGGACCCCCGCTGTTGGCTTTCAGTAATTGTGGCCCCCTGAGTAATTTAGTTGAATAACCCTGGTATATGGCATGAAAACAGAGACAGCATGGCTGACTTAGACGTTTAAAGAGGGCTGTGCAGTTATTCTATTTTGTAGCTTTGATTTAGATTTTGCCTCTGAACAAACAAAATCATTGTAACTTCTATGTTAAATGAGAAGCGAGACAGGAGTTTGTTAGAATTTGGCAGCTGTGTGTGCAGAATCAGATATTTTCCTATAAATAATATTAAAGCAGGGCTTGTTTAGGTAGAACCTTTTCAAAACATGATTATATCACGGTTAAATGGTTCACTCAGCGCTGAAGCAGCTGAAAACTTCCAGCTGAGCTTTAGAAGAAAAAATTAGCTGTTTTCAACGAGGCAACAAAAAAGTGAGGCTGCAGCGTCAAGCTTCATCATCCTCATCGTCACCATTCAGTGAGTCAAATAAAACACAACAGTTTTACACTACATTTACTGAGTTTTAGTGAAGGACTTTTATTTTACAAAAAGAGAAGCTGTTTTTAACTCTCATATGAAACAAACGTGAGCAAGGTTATTTTACAGAAAGACTGAAAGGTTTTTATTTTTAAAGATTCACTGGCAATTTTTTAAGCACCTTAATAAATCATTAAATGTTTTAATGAACTGACACCCTTTTTGATCTATTTCTGTAAAAACTAAAAAAAATTAATGTTCATGAAAATTTAAATATATTTTCATTTATTTCTTAATTTTTTTTATATGTTATACGAAAAGACACTTCTTGGTTAATAAAAACTTTACATCATAAAACATGTAATGTAGAAATGTAAATAAAGAGAGTTGGAGGGAAAATAAACTTAAAGGGCCTACATCGTATTAGGATTATACCATTCTGTTGATTTTATTTATTTATTTATTTATTTTAGCATACATTTGAATAATTACTTTGTCAATTATTTTAAGAGAAAGTTCATCACAAAGGATTCAAAGAAAACTCTTTTATACTGCATTGTAAAATGGTAAATGGCTTGAACTTATATAGCGCCTTATCAAGTCCACGTGGACCCAGAGGCGCTTTACACTTCATGCATTCACCTATTCACACACACATTCACAGACTGATGGTGGTAAGCTACAGCCATAGCTGCCCTGGGGCTACACACACGTGTAGAGTATTATTTTGTTCGCATCAGGATAATTCGATAATCGTTTTATAATCGCATCACATCCCTCTGAAAAGTAATCAAATCCAAAGGTCCTTAAAGAGTCCCCTCCCTAGTGAAAGGGGCTCCTAATTAACATCATCATGCATAGCATACAGTTGTTCTATAAAATCCATAACAAGGACTCAGCAAAGCTGTTCAAAGCCAGCCTCTCACTGTAATAACTCTTGGTTTCATTTACCTCAACATTTTGCAGATCCATGTTCTTCCAAAACATATGCAGCACTTCAAAGGTAATGCTTTAAAATGTGAAACTAAATCAGTTATGTCACATTTAAAGTCTATGCTTGGACTCCATACATGTGTAATACACTATACTAATAGCAGTATAATTTATTTAACCAGGAAAATAACTCATTGAGATTAAAAACCTATTTTCCAAGAATGACCTGGTCAAGACAATACTGTACAGTAGCAGCTTATTTAATTGGGCATTTGTTACTTACCCTGATCACCTCCGGAGTCTGCTGGATCAGAAGGGTTGCACCACCGTCTCCCGTAGCAGCAGGTTCACCAACAGCAACATCTCTAATGGCTTCTGTGGCTTGGGTAGCAAAAGGAGCTGGAGGTTCAGGTAAGACCACAGCTGTAGGTCCATCTCCATGTGTTGACTTATGGATCCTTGAAGTTACGGATGTTTCAGGGACAGGTTTACCTGTAGGAGCTTCTGTAATATCATCTAGAACTGGTGTAGGCAAAGACAGAAGCTCAGGAGAGACATCTAGTGTGGGTTTAAGTTCAGATTCTACTATGACATCAGACTCAGGTTCAGGTACTGTTGGTATGGGTGTTGGTGCGAGTGAAATCACAGGGGTATTTTCCTCTGTGGGTTTTGTCTTTGTATCTGGGACGAGGATTGTATGCATGAAGGGAGCGGTAGAGACAGCTGGTGGGTTTGCACTCTCAGGAGTATCGGCCCGACCAGTAGTGGTCAGTGTATCCTGCAATAATCTCATCACTTCCCGCTCCTTCCCGTATTTCTTCTCAGCACTTCCAGTACTCCCCGCCCCAGAATCCACCAGCTCTTGGGCGAAACTCTCAATGCTCTCAAGAATTCTTAGCAAAAGTGCCCCATCTTCTTCATCTCCAGCCCCTCCAGCTTCGTTGTTCTCTCCCTGGGGAGGAGTGATGCTCTGGGTTGTGCCAGAGCTAAGACCATTCACACTTTGGTAGTTGGCAGGTTTTTGAGCTTGAAATTGGGTCGTTTGGGAGTGAGTTACAGACTCACTGGAGATAATCCCTTGGCCACCCAAACGCTTCCTGGTTTTAGCTGGAAGAGGAGGTTCTGTGGTTCTGGGGTGGCTCATGCTCTGAGACAGGTTCTCCAAGTCCATTAGCAGCTTGTCAATGTCATCATTCCTGTGTGACATAGCTTTGGGTGTTGAGACTGTTAGCGAGGCAGTTTGAGGCCAAGAGGGAATGTAGCCAGAGCTGACTGGGAAATTATTTGAAGAATTGTGAAGTGTGTTGGATGGAGACAAGTGCAGGTGTTGCCCCAATATAGTCCCATTTTTGTTCTGGGTTGTGCTTGCCCCACTGCTCTGAGTGTGTGTCTGCAGCGAGATATGCTCTGGGGTCTTTCCCATGTCTGCCTCTTCTTCCTCAATGTAAAGAGCCTCCATGGGGGACGCTGGAGGAGTGTGTGTGTAAGGTGAAGTTGGTGAGTTGCGAAGAGAGGATGGGGAGTGTGTTGGCGAGGAACTACAAGAAGAGCATGTAACTGATGGTGGAGAAAGAGTGTGTTGCGTGATAGAAGAGGTATGTGAATACTGCAGTCCATTGGCAAAAGGAGGACCTTTAGGCTGAGCTGAGCTCTGGACTGATTTGGTGTACATGGAATCTGATTTTGAACATGTAGATGAAGACAAAGATGTGGAAGGAGAAGAAGAGTGTGAAACAGTCTTTGGGATTGGAGGTGACTGCACCACATCTTCATAGCGGGGAGGTTGTTCATTGCCAAATATTGGAGAGAAAGGTCCTTGCTGGATGGAGTGAAGAGTGTTTACCAATTCAGCCAGATCACTATGTCCACTGCCAGGTGTCACCGGACCTCCCGGTCCACTGCCTCCCAAACTTCCAATCCCTTCTAGTTCCAAAGGTAACCTCTTCAGATAGGAGCTAAGTCGGGTCATGACAGCCCGATAAACACTGTCAGGACTCGCTCCTCCATCCTCTGGCCCTCCGCCAGCCTTGCGTTTGATGCACTGCTTTATGATGTCTGTGCATTTCTTTAGGTCTTCAGAACATTTAAGCAGGATGTCAAGACACGCACGAATGTCCTCCCCTCCCGCTCCTCCAGTGGCTGCTTCTGCTCGCGTCTTTTCCAGCAATCGGGCAATTAAGTTCTCCTCCCCCAGGGTACTGCGGTACAAGGAGGCAACTGTGTTCAGACTTTGGTTCAGTGATACCATACTCGAGAGGCTGCTTGTTGAGCCACTGTTCACTTTGGTACTGGCTGACAATGTGCCTGAGCTGCCCTTGAGCTTGGCTTCTTCCATTCCTTTCCCAAACACAACAGGTGGAAGGTTCTCATCATTAGATGTAGCCAAGCCATTTGTGATGCTGTTAGCTGTTGTGTTTGTGGTGAGACTGGAGCTGAAGTGGCCATAGATGATGTCCAGGTCAGTGGACCTACGGCTGAAAGAGTCAGGGCGGACCTTACGACCTTTGCGGAGGGTAACGTGACTAGAGGAGGTCAGACGCAGCTTGTCAAAAGAAAACTCTTTGAGCTTGCCACTGGCCAGGTTAATGGCTTCTTCTGTAATGTCTTTTAGGCTTCCAGAAGAGCTCAAGTTTCCAGTTGATCCTGCTCCACTGGGGGTCTTTTTACCACGCCATGTAGGGCTGTCCTCCCCTGACGACAAATTTCCATTGCCGCCCACCCCCTCTAGACAACCATTATGAGTGGCATCCATGGCAACACAAAGTTTACCATGGTTCGGAAGCTGTTGACTGATCATGTTACGTGAGTGTACGGGTGAGCTAATAAAGTCATTGTAGACAGAATCAGGGACAACAAGAAGCTCAGAGCAAGTTCCACGATGCGCGACTGTGCAGTCCAAGCCTTGGGACAGTGCCCCACATGGTCCAGAGCAGTAGTGCACAGCTTGGGAGTGACTGCGTCGGTCCACCACCACACTGTTGTAGCAGCTGACGCTGCTCACAACTACACGATAGGCCGCTGCCATAGTGATCAGTTTTATTCAGGAAAAAAAAAGGGTGACATTTTTAACAGACAATGCTGACACAAAAATAATATATTCATATTTAGGAACTGGGAAAAAAAGGCAAAAAATAACTTTCAGAGCTGCAATCTTTTCAAATGTTCAAAGCTCATGGTTTCAAAGGGTTTGAGTCTTTTGAAAAGGCGAAGAATTTCTTGTTAGAGATTGCTGGGCCTCTTAATAACAGCTGTACAGTTCTGCCTCTCTCCACGGGCACATTCTCTCTTTCCTCTCAGGCAGCAGCTCATTAGCTACTAATGACAACCATGGAGGATAGTGACAGCAAAGGATTCAGCAGGGTTATCACAAATACCTCCAAAGACCAGCCCCAGGGGCCCAATCCGAGGCCAGCGAAGGCTTTACATTGCTCTGGCCTTGATTCAACTATTGGGTCACGAGACGCAGAAAGAACAACTTCTCTCCTTGCAAAGATGAAGACCACTTGCTGACTTTAGCGCAGCTGCAGAATAGCAGGGGACTGACCCCAGACCACCTCCTTTTCTTTACAAGTGTGCGCCCTGAGATCCCTGATGTCGTACTCTCTTTCACCCCTTCAGTCTCAGGCTGTCAGCCATGTGTAGGAGGGAGGGTGTGAATGTGACTGAAGGACGCCACCTGCAAGCCAGAAAAGAGGGTAAAGAGGGAAATAGGGAAGGGTAGGAGAAGGGAGAAAAGAATCATTAAGGCAAGTATTAAAGGTTGATAATAAATGTATTATACTGTGTCAGCATATAACCACAGAATGAATGACTAATTTATATTTTGTGTGATCAATTCAGAGATCTGCCTACATGGTTGTGATCTTTTATACAGTCAGAGGTAATAAAGTATGTCCATTCAAGATCATTAAACATTCTTTCACTGTCAGAGGTACAAGAATAATCCCATTTTGGGGCTGCTGTGGCAGAGAGTTGTTAGGGGATTCGTCCTGGAACAGGCAGGTTGCTGGTTCGATCCCCCATTCCAGCTCTCTCAGTTGTGTCCTTGGGCAAGACACTTCACCCCCAATGCCTCTGATGTGTGTCCCATCAGTGTTTGAATGTGATTGGCTTTGTAGAGACATAATAGAGTGCTGTGTGAATGGGTAAATGAGGGCACAGATTGTAGTGTGAAGCGCTTTGAGTATCCTGGTTCGATAGAAAGATGCTATATAAGTACAGTCCATTTACCATTTTGAACATTGCTGCTAGCTATTGAATTTGCATTACAAAAAAGTGAGATACAATTGCAGCCTGTCTGCAACTTTTATGTTTAAAATAACTTATTTTTTACCATCTTTGTAAATAAAATAAGTCTAAAAGAAAAGACAGATTATTGAAAACAATCTGACAGAACATTGATCAAGGATGGGTTATCCTGGAGGGTTCCTATCCTGTTTTACTTGTTAACACACCTGATTTGAATGATTAGCAGGCTTCTGCAGCACTTGAAGAGGTAATGCAGCCATTAAATCAGGTACAGGTGCAGAGAAACAAGTAAAACATGCAGGATAGTGGCCCTTTGAGGACCAGGATTGGACACTCCTGGACTAGACTGTCCCGTTAGGGTATGATGAGATGATGAGATGAGAAGGTGCAAATTGTAGCATAATAATAGCATCAAATGAGGGAACGTGCAATATGTGTTATTGTGAAATATGTGTTTTATCAATCAATTTGTGGTTTATTTGTCATGAATCACGCCTTCTGCTCTCTCACCAAGTCATGTCACAGTCTAAACATCCACTCATTGTTTCACCCCTCCC
>JARVJO010000173.1:814986-840344 GCA_031762555.1 Cynodonichthys magdalenae | reverse complement strand
AGATTGTAGTGTAAAGCGCTTTGAGTATCCTGGTTGGATAGAAAGGCGCTATATAAGTACAGTCCATTTACCATTCACCGTAATAATAAAAAATATGAAAAAAAAACTGTTTGAAGCAAACAAAAAATAAACAAAAAGATAAGTTTAAACTCCTGTGTAGTTCTGGTAAAAAAAAAGTCACTGTTGTTTTTGTATTTGTGACTTCAGTAAACTTCTCATATTTAGCTTTGTGCAACATGTGGTGGAGACTTATATTAAAATCCTTCATGGCAGACAGAGTCTCTAAGCAGACTAAAGACAGAGGTTTAGTGGGATGCCAGTGGTCCATCCCTGCCATAAATGATTCACGCTCTTTGATGTGTGTAGAGACCTTTGGTGTTAAAGTTAAATTCAAGACCTGTGCTCTTTCCTACATTTTCCACGTTACTGTGTGCGTAAATGTTTGATAAAACTGAACAAACAATTACACGTACGAAACATTTTGTCTTTTCTTTACAGAGAAATGATTAATTGTTATTTTTCTGGTAGTAGAGTGAAGAAAAATCTAAAGGGATGAAGTAGCTGCTCAGACGTTTCACAAAATAAGTGTCTCCAGTGTTAAAAACTCATTTCATTTTAAAGGACCGATCCTTACTGAGGATTTTTTTTTCACAGGAAGCTATAAATGAGATGAACGATGAGCTGCAGGAGAACGCCAGAGAGACAGAGCTGGAGCTCAGAGAGATGTTGGACCTGGGAGCAGCGAGAGTGCGAGAGGCTGAGAAACGAGTGGAGGCGGCTCAGGAGACGGTGGCAGATTACCAGCAGACCATTAAGAAGTACCGAGAGCTCACAGCTCACCTGCAGGTAACACCTACAGGACGTTTTCCTGTTTGTTTCCTGACGCATGTTTAGTAAAGTGTCTGGTCGTGTTTTTGCTCCGTGTTTGCTGCAGGAGGTGAACAGAGAGCTGACCAGCCAGCAGGAGGCCTCAGCTGAGCTGCAGCAGCAGCCGCCAGCAGAGATGTTTGATTTCAAGATTAAGTTTGCAGAAACAAAGGCTTACGCCAAGGTCAGACAGCAAGAGATGCTTTTAGTCTGAGCAGGAAGTGGCTGTCAATTGAAAACAGATTACTTACTGTGTGCTCCCTGGTATGTGTTGTTTTTAGGCCATTGAGATGGAGCTGAGGAAGATGGAGGTGGTCCAGGCCAACAGACATGTTTCTCTGCTGACCTCCTTCATGCCCGAGTCCTTCCTTCGTCACGGTGGAGACCACGACTGCATCCTGGTGCTGCTGCTCATCCCCAGGCTCATCTGCAAGGTGAAACTAAGCGCTGAGATTAAATCTGTGTCGAGAATATTAAACAACAATACCAACAAAAAACTTATATATCATACATTAATTATTATGAATAAATTATCTTTTATTTGACCCTCTTTGGAAGGGGTGCTCTGAGTTCACTTTGTTTTATTCAGACTGATTACACAGGGGTACAAAAACATTTTTTTGAAAATAGTAAATCTTTTGACAATTGATTTATTAAAATTAACATCCATTTCTATCAATCAGGTCACCTTTTTATGCTAAGTTCATATTTATCAGTTGATTTTTAGTAATATTTCTCATCTGAATTAGATTTTAAAGATCCTCTTCTTGCACTTTGTCCACTGACGCAGATAATCGGTGCATGCTTTGCAGACCATGTGCAGCGCCCAAGCTTTGTCCTGATCTCCAAGTTTCATATCAAAATAAGCATGATAAGCACGCTTTATGAAACTTGAGACTGGATTCCTGTTAGGCACAAGGGTGTATTCACCGCAGATGTAACAGAATACGTCAGGTTTAGTTCTGCAAGATCTTCTGGTTGAAGCCGTTTCGTTTTTATGCAATATAGAAGCTTTTCATTTTACTCTTAATAAAATGCTGACCTGAAGCGAATTAAGTAAATGACGTTTCGCAATTGATGACATCACTCATTAACTTGCAATCTGAATAAGTAAGTAATTTAATTTCTAGAACGTGAAATAAATAAAATTGAAATGAAATAAATGCATGTAAACAGAATCAAGATTTGCCTATGGCTCAAAAAGTTTACCTGATGGAGCAAAACAGATGTGATTTTTGGATTCAGCTCATCGAAATTTTACTAAGTCAGCGGAAAAAACTTAGACAATTATTTTTGTGTTGACCGGTGTTTTTTATTCTGATATTCATGTTTTGATCGTTTGAGAGTTTTTATCGAGTTTTTCAGTAACAGATTTGTGCTCAGGACGTTCTAATAGTGGATTTTATTGTTGTTTTTCTGTTAAACCTTTGCCTTTTGTTTGATTTTATTGGCACAAATCCAATCTTTTTGTTGACTGAATATGATTTAAAATCTTTAAGTGTGTCTTTAATGTTTTTGTAGCTTCAGTTCTGCATTTCCTTAAAGTCCAGATGAAACATTTCCTATAACAGCATTAGTCAGACTGACCTAACACTGTTCACATATAACATACGACCTGGAGTGGACAACAAGAATAACAAGTCTAAATGGGACGAAGACGACTGTTAACAAGAGACTGATTAGAAAAAGAAACAAACTAAACATGTGAAGACAAAGATCTGAAGAAAACCCAGAAAAACTCAAAATGGTTAAAAAAACAGCTATGGACCAGAATCTAAACCATCTGGATCAAACTGACTTCCTGGTTTGAACTCCCTTCCTACATGACTGAAGAGGCTCCGCCCATCAAACTGACTGATGTGTTCCAATGATGAAAGAAAACCAGGAAGTTTAGACTTTAGAGCGCTGCTTTGATTCTGCTGGTTTCTGGAGGAGATTTCTCTGAAAGCTTCCAGATCCAGAGATCGTTTGAGTCGAAGGTTTGATCTGAGTTTGTTGAACGTCCAGCAGAACTTGTGGAGGAGAACATGATCATTTCGCTCCAAACTGCATGGAGAGCTTGTCTTTTCATTTTTTTTTATGTTTGAGTTCTATTTCTGCTCAGACTTTTCTCATTAGATCAGAGAGATAATTGTTGTTTGAAGGAGACATTTGTCCACATGTTGGACCTGAAACGTGGCTGTAGATGTTCAAAGCAGGAAATGTTTCTGTGAACAGCTACATTTCTGTAAGGAACCTTAAATCAGTTCTTCAGTGTGGAACAAAGTTGGTATGTTCTCCACTTGTTCTCAGTGATTTCTACAAGTTGTTGAAGAAGTTAGACTCTTTGTCTTGTTTAGTTTCTGTGGTTTGTGTGGAAGGAAGTTTGAAGAAGAATCTCCTTCAGGACATCCAGACGTTGTAGCTCAGCAGTGGTCTAAAGCTCCTGGTGGTCCTTAATGAGTTGAAGTCCACGCCGAGTCAGTTTGATCTGATTCTAGAGTTCAAACGAGTATTGAAATCCAGGAATACAAATGTGAAAGATTCAAACAGCTGGTCAGAAACAGTACTGGTTTTATCTGTGTGGACATCAGGGAGGAGACACTGAGATCTTCTGGTTACAAAATTAATTTCCCGCTGAGCTGAGCCACTAAGTCATGGAGCACTTGTTACTTTAGAATTTTATTTTTTATTTCTTTTTAAAGTTAGGTAATTTATTGATAAGATTTGATCTGACGTCTCCCAAACACAAACAAGTTCTCTTTTCATCCTGAGCTACTCAAATTTTGACCTTTAGTTTTCTTAATAACTGAAGTTCAGCTTGACTGCAGTTAGTTAAATATCAACATTTTCATTTTTCAATCGTCAGGAATCGAACCAACAACCTGTTTATCATCCTGAGCCGTTTGTTCTGCTCACATTTCATTCTGCGTTCCTTATTACTTAAATTTTTATTAATCAGTTTTAAAGTTTACCATCATCACAGTTGATGAAAATAATTCCTCCCAGCTGACGTCCAGAATCTAACCTTCAACCTTTGTTCTCTCATCCTCCTCCTCATCACTGTGAGCTGTTTCTTCCGAGCTTAAAAGTCGTTTCTGTTTATATTTCAGATTCCTCAGTTTGAAACAATCAAAAAAACATTTCTTTGGTTCATTTCTTGAGTCCAGCAAAATGTCAGAAAATCCTGCACAGATGCTGAAACGCCCAAAGATCATAATTTCACTCTAAAAATATCATTATTACTGTGAGAACCATGAATTCATTTCTAAATAATTTGAATTTAAAACACGTTGAGACTGTAAAATATTACAGTGTACTATTTATTTAAACCTCTCACAGGTTGGTTACAGAATGAACAGCGGTCCAACAGGAAGTAGTACTTTCATCTGTACGATGTAGAAACCGCCTCTTTGTGTTCGTGGCTCTTCAGGCCGAGCTGATCAGCAAACAGGCGCAGGAGAAGTTTGACCTGAATGAAAACTGCGTGGAGCGAGCTGGACTGAAGGGAGCCGTCGGGGAGCAGCTGAGCTTCGCGGCGGGCCTCGTCTACTCACTCAGTCTGCTGCAGGCCACGCTGCACAAATACGAGCAGTAAGTTTCATATAAACACCACATCAAAATGACCAGCGAGGCCTCAGTTTTAGGTCATTTTGACTCACCGGCAGCAGGATGAGGATTTTCTCGTGTCTGTGTTTGTCAGAGCTCTGGGTCAGTGTAGTGTGGAGGTCTACAAGAAGGTCGGCTCTCTGTATCCAGAGATGAGCGTTCACGAACGATCGCTGGACTTCCTCATCGACCTGCTGCACAAAGACCAGCTGGACGAGACGGTTAACGTGGAGCTGCTCACAAAGGCCATCAAATACTATCAGGTGTGACACACGTTTAAAACTTTAGGGAAAATATACAGAGCAACATGTTGTGTCTAGTTTTTATTTTTATGTTTTTAATGTGATGATTCCTGCTGCTCAGTTAAAGGGGACATATGCAATATCCAGTTTTTTAGCCCTTAAATACATTTTGTTATGGACTTGGAGTCTCTAGGAGTGCAGAAAAGTTCAAATAAGTTTCTCCCGGTGCTGCGTAGATATCTTTATATTCTATTTGGCTCATATTTTTCAACCTGTTCAGTTTTTTCTATTTTCTATGCCATTTTCTGAACTATTACATCTCGGTAATTGCGACAGAACTGACATATAAAGTCTGGACTTACCAACTACAACTTCATTCTCCTCTGGCCCTGGGTCAGACTCTGGCTCCAACATGGGGCAGCTGTGGCAGCCCGCTGTTTAGTTCAGTTGCCGCCGACCCCAATCATGTGACTGAATCTCGCCCGCTGATTGGTTTCTGTGGCAAATATTCCACGAATGAGGACTTGTGCCTCTCTCCTTCACCGCTTTATTTGTTGTCTTTTCGAGACAGAATGAATACTTGATAATGTAAAAATGCATATCTTCAAAGCAACATAGACGATATCGTCTGCGATATATATCGCCCACCTCTACTGGAAGCTGGTGCGGGGCATGAAGGGCCTTGTTTATCTTTGGATAAAGAGACAGCATTAAACCGAGTTGATCTGAGACACACCTCAGAAAAGAGGTGATCAAGGGGCTTGTGGAGTTACAATAAGGAGGAATTCAGACTAAAGCAATGCAGTTCCAACGATTTAAATGGGAAAAAGAAGGATTTAAAAGCATGACATACTTTAATACTTGTTCCGATTCAGCACCTGTACAGCATCCACCTGGCTGATCAGAATGAGGACTGCACCATGCAGCTGGCTGATCACATCAGAGTAAGTTCAGTCTATAAATAAAACCACATCCATCCCCCTTCACTCAGTTCATCACATTCAGCTTCACACTCCAGCATATTACTGCGGTAACTTTGCTCCTACAGGAATTCCAAAAATTTGTGAAAATAAATGTTTTAAGTGTTGGTTTTGAATGGAAGTGTGATCCTGTGCAGTTTACCCAGAGTGCTTTGGACTGCATGTCTGTGGAGGTGGGCCGTCTGCGGGCCTTCCTACACGTGGCTCAGGAGAAGGCCGACTTTGCGGTGCTGCTGAAGGATCTGGAGACGTCCTGCAGTGACATCAGGCAGTTCTGCAAAAAGATCCGCCGCAGAATGCCCGGAACAGATGCTCCGGGCATCCCGGCAGCGCTCGGTTTCGGACAGCAGGTAACCGTAGCAACCACACCTCAGAGCAGTCTTTTATTGTTCTGCTGCTGATTTATGGCGTCGTCTCCTGCAGGTGTGCGACACGCTTTCAGACTGCCGCAAACACCTGACGTGGATGGTGGCAGTGCTGCAGGAAGTGGCAGCAGCTGGAGCGCAGATGATGTCTCCTCTGGGCGAACAGGAGGGGCTGGCGGCAGTCAAACTGGAGGATGTCGCGTTCAAGACTGGAGAACAGGTGAGAGACTGCAGCATGCAGGGCAACCTGACCAACACAAACAAAAAACAAGATTAATGCATTAAATGTTGGTTAGTTTAGAGCCTTGGGTTCCTTCTGCCTTCATTTGAGTTTTTGACACTGAGATCTTTTTTTTTTGTCATTTACAGATCTACGGATCTCCAGGTGCCAACCCCTACGAGTGTCTGCGACAGTCCAGCAGCGTCGTCATAGCAACCATGAATAAGATGGCAACGGCCATGCAGGAAGGAGAGTACGACTCAGAGAAGCCCCAAAGCAAGGTGGGTCATAAAACATTTCACCATGACTCAGCTGCTGTTCCAGCCGGAGACAGTTTTCTGACTGCAGAGTTTCATCGTCACATTAAACGTCTGCTTTTCTCACAGAACCCTCCGCCGGTGGATGTGCGAGCGGCGGCTCTCAGAGCTGAAATCACAGACGCAGAAGGACTTGGTTTGAAGCTGGAGGACAGAGAGACCGTCATCAAGGAGCTGAAGAAGTCTTTGAAAATCAAGGTAGAAAAATTCATCTTCATCAAAGCTGTGTTCACGACTGTTTAGATTATTCTTAATGTTCAGCGTCTGATTAAAGAGTCCAGAAAAACTAAAATAAAAGGTCTCAATTCAACTTCTGCTAACTTTGCAATAATCTAAGTAAAGAACTGCCTACATTTAGATTTTTGAACTGAATAAGAAATGTAAAAAACAAAACAACATAAAATAATTCATTGTGATCACCATGGTAACCACACAGCAGTGTCTGTCACTCCCTGACTGCCAAGTTAACAAGAGGCAGAGAAACGGACTGAAAAAAAAATTTTACACTGAGAAACAGGTTCTACAGTGTTTTCTGTCAGAAATATGACAAGTTAAAAACTAAAAACATTTTAGGCTAAATATAACTGAAGTCCATAAAAGTGTGGGTGGGCATCTCTGCATTCTGGGGGCATTTTACAGAAAACCAAACATCATACAGCAGTGAGAGACGCACTGAGTGAAAGAAAATAAAAGATGTACATTTTGATGCTTAAGTCATACATGTAGCACAGTTGAGTTTTCTGTAGAAAAATCTGTAAAACTCAAACTGTGATTGTGTGAAAACCAATAAAAGAAATCAAAAAAGACAATTTTAGACGTGTAAAATCAAACTTTAGACCAGTTTAAACTTTGAGTGAAGTTTCTAATATAAAATCTAGCTACACATTCCAAACAGGGATGTTTTACATCAGTATGTCTCAAAAGTCGTGGCCCACTACTCCAGATCAAGCCACACATTTTTGGTATAATTTGCATATTTTATTTCAAAGCGATGAAATACAGGACAAAGATTTTGAAAAAGACAGTAATAAGAGTGTTTTAGCATTTATGCAGTGGCTCTTATATACTGTACCTAATTAAGTTTTTACATAAAGACATTTGTGTTTCGACTAGTTATTGATTTATTTTTAGGGAGAGGAGCTTAGCGAGGCAAACGTCCGTCTCAGTCTGCTGGAGAAGAAGCTGGACAGCTCGTCCAAAGATGCAGACGAACGTGTTGAGAAGATTCAGACTCACCTGGATGAGGCTCAGACTCTGCTGAAGAAGAAGGAGAAGTAAGAGAAGTAAAACCCAAAGTAAACTGAAGAGTGAGTGTGGCTTAATGTGACCATGTCCTCCTCTCTGCAGGGAGTTTGAGGAGACGATGGATGCTCTGCAGGCGGATATCGATCAGCTGGAATCAGAGAAGGCAGAACTGAAGCAGAGAATCAACAGCCAATCAAAGATGACCATAGACGGGCTGAGAGGCAGCGGCCAATCAGGAATCGCTTCAATTGTCACAGGCATGGCAGGAGGTGAGCAGGGCTGTAACATGACTGCACACTTGTTATACACACACACACACACACACACACACACACACACTGCTATCAACTGTTTTTTTCCACCACATCATTTGCAAATCCTAAAGAATCCTGAGGCCACTGAACCGTATTCTGTCCGCCCCCCGGCTGCACCGAGTCCTTCTGTCAGTAAACTTTGTGAACAGGACTGATGACGGGCCGCCCTGGAGGAGACCAACTCCCACTCTGAAGGGGTCCGACTTACTGTCAGCAATACAAACCAGAATCATCATCCTCAGTCAACCAGAACAGCAAACCTCCCATACTTATGGAGCCCCGCCCACATCGTACCACCATGTCTCTGAAACACATGTAGACTGGATCAGCAAACTCCCATGACTCCTTGAGGACCCTAGTGAGGGTGAAGAGTTGGTCCAGTGTTCCACAGCCAGGACAGAACCCACATTGATCCTCTAGAATCTGAGGTTCGACCATTGATCAGACTCTGTTCTCCAGCACCCCTGAATAGACCTTACCAGAGAGGCTGAGGGGAGTGATGCCCCTGTAATTGGAGCACCCCCACCCCCCTGTCCCTTTTTTTAAAGAGGGGAACCACCACCCCAGTCTGCCCATCCAGTGGCACTGCCTCTGATGTCCACGCGAAAGGCGTGTCAACCAGGACAGCCCAACAGCATCCAGAGCCTTGAGGAATTCAGGGTGGATCTCATCCACCCCCAGAGCCCTGCAGACCTCAGCCAGTTAGAAACAAACCCACCCCAAAGACATCCGGCACATATGGTCTGTGAAGTCCCCCCAGCAGAGTGATCGTGTCGTCTTCCAGCACCTCTTCTAAGGATTCAGAAAGTTTGGGTTCACTGAATTACTGTTGGGCACATTTAGAGCCCGTACCCCCAGCTGCAGGAGCAGGGACGCTGCCCACTCATCAACCAAGGAAAAACTCAAACACACAGGCGCCAAGCTCTCACTGCACCCGACCCGTATGGCCCCTCCTGTGGGCCCATAGGAAGACGAGTTCATGTTGTTCATTTGAGCGAAGCCCAACTAGGCCCCCTGGGTAGACGAGCCCCTCCCCCAGGCCCAGCTCCAGAATGTGGCCCCTGTAATCCATGTCCAGGCGAGGGTCATCAAGCTTCTTGTTGTCTTCTAAATGTTTTTAATGAATGTTTTTTTTTACACAGGCTAGTTCTTCTGTCTAACCTCTATTTTTCAATCTTTTTATTTACATCTGTGTTCTTCAGAGGAGCAGAAAGGTATCTGTCTGCTTGTGTTGTTCCTGTTGTGACTGCATGCTTCTGACTGCAGGGAAGGACCCAACTAAATGTTCCAGTGGTGCATGAGCTGAAGAAAGTGACACATAAAATGCATGTTTACTTAAAGGCCTAGTATTTATTGAAGGAATGCACATCGCCTGCCTCATTTCATGTCAACGTTTTAGTTTCATGTGATGAGAAATGATTATGGTTGTGCTGGTCCAACCTTGAGTTGATGTTTGAAGTTTGGATAAACCCAGTCAGGTGTTGACCAGGTCTGCCGGGTCTCGCCCACAGCCAGCGTGATTTCTGGAGTCTGCTCAGGGTCCGGAGCTCAGGTGATCGACTCTCCTCTGCTGACTCAGCAGATCCAAGCTCAGAGACTCTGCATCAAACACTTGAAGAACGAAAACAACAAGCTGAAGGTGAGAACCACCTGTCGGGTTAGGGTCAAAAGAAAACTAGCAGCTCAACAGTGACTTCATCCCTCTCTGAGGAATAATCGGTTTCTCTCCATCATCTAGCTTTAACTCAGTTTCATGACGTTCTGTGGTTTCTTCTGGCAGATGGAGAAGATGCACGTTCAGCTGGCCTCTCTGCCTCCTCTTCGTGTGACCAAACTACCTTCCAAGGAAAAACGTCCTGAAGTCCTCTCTAGCGCCCTCTACCGCAAGACCGACCAGCTCCTGGAGACTCTGCTGCAGATGAGTGCCAACATCAAGGTGGTGGACATCACAGGAAAATCCCCAGGTGAGTGAGAGTATTTCTGTTCTCTGTTTTAATCAAAGAAAAATTGTACAAGTAACTCTGTGTTGGCTAATGTCAGTTAGCACTTAGCAGTGGCAGCCATCTTGAATTGTCTTTTAAAATTAGTACTAGTCCATATTTTCGTCTCACCTTGACTACTGTTCAGCTTTTTGGTCTGATGCTTCAAAAAAGATCTGGACTGCAGATCAAAATAAAGCTGCAACATTAGCACTTGGTTGTAATTTTAGAACAAATGATCAATCTCCTGACTAATAATTATCTTTGTTAAACAAGTTGCTTCTCACATCTTTACATCGATTCTTTATGATCCTGTATTAAACATGTTGTGTTGCAGTTACGCCTGGTGCTCAGCTTCTGGAACAGACGGCTCGACTTCAGTCCCTGAGAGAGACGCTTGATAAACTGAAGGTAGAAATAGTTAAAACCACGCAGGTTGTAAAGCATTAAGCCACATGTGTGAGTGGTTTCCTTCTTTCTGCTGTTTCTGTCAGGGTGAGGTTGCAGAGCATGTGGTCAACCTGCAGCCTGGAGCTCGAGTCTCGTCTGACTTTGCAACGTTTCCTTCAACCTCGTTTGTTAAGGTGGGAGCTCCGCTGCACGTTTATTCGAAGCTCGTGAAATTTTGTAACTTTTTTTGTTTTTATACTGAAAGCTTTGGAACAGTTTGACGTTTGTAAAAAAATATGTTCCAAACTTTCACCAAATGTTTTGGTTTTAAGCTACCAATAAATGTCAGATTGGGATTTCTTTGTCCAGCAGTTGTGAGTAAAAACTCCTCACGCTGAATCATCTCGTGTTTCTGTGTTCAGGCGAATGAGGAGAAGCATGTCGACACGGTGCTGGTGGGTCGGGTCAGGATGTCGTGTGCCCGCGGTCAGGAGCAGGTCCATCGCCTCATTCTGACCCAGTCCCAGCTGCAGAGAGTTCACAGTCTACTGCAAACCTAAACCTGACCTGCTCCATGATCCCGCCTGCTGCAGCAGCTTAAACACCTCCCTACATGTGCAGGGCTAGAACACGTCGGACCACCAGGTACTTCCTGTGTCTCTGAGGGTCCAAACTGGAAGTTCTCTTCATCTTCTTATAATAATCTCAACCTGATCTGCATCGCTTGTTCTGTTCTGATCCTGGATGAGGCGAACAAAATGAGTTGAAGTTATGCTTTGGCAGAAAAAACGTTTGTAATAGCCCCGCCCCCCTGCTGCATGTTGTCCAGACTCAGTCAGCCTCCTCTCTGACTCGGTGCACTGATTTATAGAGCTTTGAAAAAGTATTCATACACCTTGAACTTGGCTACATTTTGCATTTAGGCTAAAAAAAAATAATTTTTGTCTGATCGGAGCAGCTTCTTCTATGTTTGCTGTTTTCTGACATGGCTTGTGTCAAACTGTAAACAGGACATCTGATGTCTTTCTTCCTGCTGCTCTTCCATAAAGTTCAGACTCGTGGAGTAGTCATGTTGTCGTGTGGACAGATTGTCTCACCTGAGCTGTGGATCTCTGCAGCTGCTCCAGAGTTGTCAGCTTCTCAGATTAAGGCTCTCCTTGTCCGGTCTGTTAGTTTAGGTGGACAGGGGTGTCTTGGCAGGTTTGCAGTTAAGCCACTTTTAAATTTTCAGATGATGGAGAACAGTGAGATGTTCAAAGAAGTTTTAAAATCTAACCCTGCTTTAAACTTCAAACACTTCCTCCCTGACCTGTCTGGTGTGTTTCTTGGTCTTCATGATGCTGTTTGATCACTTATGTTCTGTACCAAAACCTCACAGAGCAGCAGGATTTATACTAAGATTAAAATACACTCAGATGTATTTTAGGTATTAATCAAAGGTGATTGGTTGTTCTGGATTTTAGTGGTATTACAGTGAAAGGTGCTGAATATGGCCCTACTTTTAAAAAAGAAAAAAAAATTTAAAAAGTATAATTTTCTTCCACCTCACAGTTATTCCTTACTTTGTGTTGGTTCATCACAGAAAATTCCAATAAATACTTGGGTGACAAAATGTTGAAGGGGTGTGAATAGTTTTGCATGTATCAGGTCAACAAAATAGATTTAGTTTTAACTGGACTGAGTATAAAGACTCACGACTTCAAGCTGTGTTTTAATTTTTTTTTGTAATGCATTAATATGTCATCAGTTGATCAATTAAAGGGAAAATAATGTAAAATAAGGGATTAGTTGGTTTAAATTCAAACCATGTTGCTCTGGTTTGATGAATAGATTTTGCACTTTTTACAAATATCAGAAACTGGAAAGAACAAAATGTAGCTTGTTCTTGTTGTCAGTTCTTGCTGCAGTGACATTTAACAGGTGGAGATCTTGTGATGAAACAGGTTTAAAAACTGCCTCTAAGAAAACTTTTCAGGAAGTAAAGAGTTGGAGGCAGCTGATTATCTGGTGTTAGTTCAACTATTTAACTGATTTATTTATTTAAACCCATTTGGATTCATTTTTGGGGTGAAGCTTCAGATGTTTACTGTTTATTAAACTGCAGGTGAAAAGTTGTTTCTGTGGACTTGAGTAAATGAGACATTAGTGATGCTGTTAAAAACAAAACCACCTGTTCTGCTCAGATTCTGTACTTTAATCTGTCCGAGCCTTAAACCTGCCAACTTTAATCACCTGCCTTAGTTCTGATTTATTTTGCCAAAGAATCTTTGTTCCTCTTCACCATAATGCCATGGCTCTTTTTTTAAAGTTTATCTGTGCTAAACATTTTATTTCATTATTTTTAAGCTATTCATGTTTACACACCATTGTCATTAACTTGAGGTTTTATTTATTAATTTATTGGGCATAGTGCATTTGTATAGATTTAAAAATAAACGTGTGTATTTATCCAGTTGTACTCACTGATGTGCTGAGTCTGCAGTTTGTCAAACTTCTCCATGTGTGGCTTCCTGCTGTTGCACAATCAACTGATCAATAAACTCATTAAAAGTTGATTCAGCTTTGTTGCTCTTCATTGTCTTTAAAGCATCTGATTAAGGAAAATATATTTAAAAAGATCAAATTTGTACACAAGTTTTTTTTGTTTGTTTTTATTAACAAAAACCTTCAAGTTAAAACCTATAAAAATCTCAGTGATGCCAGTAATTTTATTTTTCAACATAAAATAAAAAAAGACAATCTGCAGAAAAATAAATATAATATATTTTTGGGTCAAACGGTCTTGATTTGTTTTGTTTTAATAATAAAATCTTCACATGACTGATATGTTTGCTCAGTGCCACGCTGCTCTTCTGCCCAGGACACGGTTTGTGATTCTCTGAAACACACACACACACACACACACACACAGAACACTGTTAGCATTTCACCCTGAACGGACTCATAAAGTTCATATATTGTGACTAAAGTTAGAAAATCACATCAGAGCAGTTGTTAAATCACGTTTTTACTGTTTGAGGCAGCTGCTAAAGTAAAGGTAATCCTTTCTCAGCAGCATGTTACCACTCTGCTGTAACACTTCCTGTTTCTCTCAGCTTCAGGAGGTACAGAACGCTGCTGCACGTCTTCTAACTGGGACATGAAACTTTTAGCCTCCCTGCACGTTAGGATTCATTTTAAAATCCTTATATTTGCTTTTAAAGCTCTTAATGGCCTTGCTCTGCCCTATCTGTCTGAGCTGCTACATCCTTACAAACACTCCGGTCAGCTGATCAGCTGCTCCTGACCGTAAAGCTCAAAGGGGACCGTGCTTTTTCTGTGGCAGCTCCTAAATATGGAACGACCTTCATTTGGTCATCAGACAGACCCCTCAGACCCCCACCCTCAGACCCACCTGGTTTTAAATCTCTACTTAAAACCTGTCTCTTCTTTGAACATCATTTGTGATGTTGACTTTTAAATAGTTTTTGTAATTATTTGCCTACATACAGCTAGTGTGACTGTTGTATTATGTGTACAGAACTTTGGTCCTGTGGGGGGGTAAAGTGGTCTCTAAATAAAGCTGGTACGGTACATTATACATCTATAGCCTACAGGATGAACAAAAAGTCACGCTGAGGATTTCAGCTCTTGGCTGCTGACAGTTTTTTTCTTTACTACAATCAAATGTTTAATTAAAAAGCTGGTTTGAACCTTGTTGTAGAGCTGGGCGTTCAGTCTGTAGGACTGATACTCTGCTTTCCTTCGCTCCTCCTCTCTCCTCTCTCGCACCTCTGGTAGAGTCTCATATATTCTGAAACCATAAAAGAAAACATTAATTGATAAAAATGTTAAACATTTGGATTAGAAATGTTTTAGCTTTGAGTTCAAATGTAACACAGGTACCTATTGGCACACTGTAAACAGGTGTTATCTAAACTGAGTCATTAATTATTTTACATGTGGCTCATTGCATCAAATCAGGTATAAAGTTGGATTGTGTGTCAGTAAAGGTGTGTATGTGGGCCGATGTAATCACAAGTCTACATAATTACTTTAACTATATGAAAAGAGTCAAAACTTAAGGAACAAATACATTAAGATTGAACATCTACGTTAGGAAAAAAATCTAATTATGCTAGAATAATATCTTGAATTAACAGTTAGATGGAAATAAAAATAAAGACTTACTGTTTGGACCTCTGGATCATCTCCTTCCTGGGAACAGCTCTCTTCAGCAGAGCAGTGCCTTCACAGAAACAAATAAAACCAAATATCAGCAGCTGCACAAGGACCTACATCAGCTAAAAGAGGCCGTGTGGAGAGAAACAGGAGCAGCAGTTTATTAAAGGGGTGGTGATTCTGCAGACCTGCAGGTTTTGGCGGCCTGGTGGACCCCCCGGGCTGGTTGATCAGGTTTCTCTCTCTGATGAAACCAGCCTGAAGCCTCCTCTCCTCCACCTGCAGAGCCAGATGCATCAACCTCTGCCTGGACCGGGAGATGAACTCCGGTCGATGCATCTCCAAAGACTCCTGCAGGACGGTGGAACATAAAGCTGTTAGCATCGCAGGAGACCAACACTTCAGGTTGGTTCATGTTTTATAAGTTCATATTTGAAATAATCACTAATGTTTATGTTAAAAAGACAAAGGAATCAAACTGATTTCATGAACTCCTATATTTGAGTCTAAAAATCGTCAAACCTGCAGAGAGACCCGTGCGAGACCAGAGGACACTGTTCTGGTTTTAGGAGCTGGATCAGGCTCAGGTGGATCTGTCCAACATGACTGGTGGTCTCTGTCCTCGTGGACCTGTTTCTGTCTGAGGGGCACTCTCCATGGACTGACTCTGCTGTAGGGTTCAAACCAGGCTGTGCTCTGCCTCCAGCAAGCAGCAGGACGGTTCTCCTTCCTCGTCTCTGACCTCAGGCTGTCAGCAGAGATGAACCATGAAACACCTGGAGAACAAAAAAATCACCAAGATTTAGTTTTTATTTAGTTACCATGTTCACACGACTGGTCGTAAACATTCTGTAACAAGTCTAAGGCTTACACCAGCAGAGAACTGACAGCTACCTTTAGGGTACGGCTTTGAGGGGCTCCTCTTCTTCTTTCTTTGCATTTGGATGCTGTGAGCTGAAGACGGACTCTTTCGCCCTCTTCTTCCTCTCACCGTGTTGGATGAAGAGGAGGAGATCTGCCCAAAAGCTCTGGCTTCACCAGGAGAAGGAAACGTGGTTCCAACATCTCTGGTGTGTCGGCGAGTCCCGTTCCTCCCAATCTCCAGGTCACCTGAGGAAAGACGGAACAAAATTAAAAATAAAATTAATATTAATAATAAGTTAAGTTTGATCATTTATTAAAATACTTTTCATTTCTTACAACAATGATCAAATGTAATTTATGTAATTTACCCTCAAACAAATACATTTTTCTCATTCTTAATGATAATTTTACAAAAAGAGACAGAAAATACAAACATCTGAACATGTTCAGGGTGACTGACCTGTCTGCACACTTTTGCTGAGCAGTTTTACTTTTCTCTTCGCTGTCAGAGCTCTGGAGGGTCCGTGGTGTGACGGGACGGTGATGGATGATGATGATGCTGAATCAGGAGCAACCTGAAGACAGGATTTACTCATCACTTTCATATCAATATAAAAAGCTCATCTTTCATAATAAGTATAATTATTTAGACATTATGGAACAATAGCATTAATATTTAACGAGTGTAAAACTAGTTAAGTGGATCATAGTAAATAAATATCTGTAATTCATCTCCTCACAGCAGAACTGAGGACAGGAAGTTACAGATCTACATACAGATTCATCAGTGCCAGTGGTTTGTGACGGAGTGACGTCATGAAGTCGATCTGTGTTTCTTTCTCTCTCCTCTTGCTGCTTGTTGATGGTGCCGTACAGCTTACTGAGGCTGGAGCTGCTTTTCAGCTGCTGCACCCTGTGGGGTCCGAAGGCTCGAATCAGCCGCGCCGTATCGACGGTGGACATGGAGCCGGACACGGTCGACGAGGTCTCTGACTCCTCTCTGTCTGCTGGTGAGAGGTGGAGGGTCTGGGAGGAGCTGTGGGAGGAGCTGGAGGCGTGGCCATCATTTTCTCCCACCTGCAGCCTACGTTGACCGTGAGGTTCACAAACTCCTCCAGCTGTCCTCTCAGCCTCTGTGAAGACATCACGTTTACTCCTGACCTCCTGATGAGCTCCTCTGTTCCTCCTGAGCTGCTCCTCAGCATGATAACCCCGCCCCTCCTGTACGTCAGTCTTTGTGTGATGTAGAAGACGAGACAGGCGCTCTAAGCGCATCAGCAGCGAAGCCTCTCTGTCTCTGGCAGGACGTGACACTTCTGCTGTCCACTGATTACAGAACTTCTGCCACAGGTGGTCGAGGGTTCTGCTGCTCTGTGCGGGGTCCAGCTGAGAGAGGTCTTGCTCTCCTCTTCGCTGGGAGACCGGGGGTTGGACTGTTTCTATGTGGAGCTGGTGAAATCTCTCATGACTGGTCTCTGGTGGTCTGTATTGGGGGTGCTGGACTGGTCTGGTGCCCTGGTCTCTAGTAGAGATTTTGTGGTTCTGTGGAGGCGCTCGAGTGAAGGTTGTAAACGGCTTCAGAGTTTGAGTCGCAGCTCTGTGTGTTGCTGCTGCTGAGGCATCAACTGTGGACGCAGACAGAAAATCCATTATTTGCTGTTCTGTGTACACACATTTAACAAACGGGACAATGTAGTGAAGCATTTTAATAAAAACAAAACTGTATTGTCGTTAAATTTTGTTTGTGTGATTTCCAAATCCTTGCATTTTCTTTTAAGTTTTATGCTCACAGTTTAAAATACCCGAACTTGAGGTTGAAGTGTTCACAGAAAACCAGCAGTGAGATCTTTGTTTGATGAAAACACTTCACATGTTTTAGTCAGGACCTGTGTCAGTTCATTAATAATAGTCTGTTGTGTGTATTCAGCTCACCTCTGTGTTCAGGACTTTGCATTTTAAAGGTGACTGCTTTCAGCCTCTTGCTGTAGATTCCCTCTGCGTGTCTGAATGTGACTCCGCGGTCCAACCCCAGGTCCTTGCTTCCGAGGACGTCGCTGCTGAAGTGTGGAGGCACCGCGTCGTCAGAGCCTGGTCAGAATTTGAACCGTGGTGTGTTACCTCATGACAAAAGATGTGTAATTGAACAAAAACAAAAAAAAAGTGCTGAGCCAGTAACAAACAGAAGATGTTCGGTCACATGAAGCCTGCTCTGTCTCTCTGCTCTGCCTTTGTTTAAGTCTGCCCCTGAACATGAATAATTAATGTGCAGCCTGGTGTACGTTACAAAGGACCAGCTGCTCCACTTACAGGCAGGAGGAAACAGGAGCCTCGTCACCCACAACAACTTTCATTCTTAGAATCTTTTATTTTTAGTCAACTAAAAAAATCTTACAGTTTGTTGATTGAACAAAGTCCAAATAATAATGATACAAAAAGTACATAAATGTCACTTTAGGAACAGTGTGATACTGAATAGAAAACAACTGAAAATCCAGCTGCCTTCTGTTAAACATCCCAAGATGACCGGATCTGAATGACAGACATCAGTTTTGTTTTTTTTACACTAAACTTATCAATTCAGTACCTAAAATGATTTATGTTAAATAAAATATCAAATAAAAACCTGACAATGTTTCAAGATGCCATATTTGTCAAATAAGGTTCAGTGGTATCTAAATTGTCCCTAGAAGTGAGAGAGCAAGTTTGTCTATATGTGAGTGTCCCTGCATCTCAATGTCACTGCTGTAGATGGACACCAGCGCCGGCATCATGGAGCTTAGCTTGTTAGCTTTAGCGTTAGCACTTGAGCTAATAATGTTAACTAGGGAACTAATGTCATATATATACTAATAAAACTAACAATATGTGGCGTTAGATTGCCCATTGCTAATGCTACAACACCATATACATATATGCATTAGCTTGGGCACTGACGCGAAAGCTAACAGGCTAAACTAAGGTTCTCCTTCCATGAAGCAGCTCTGTTGTCCTCCATCCACATTTTCCATTGCAGGCTGAGTCATTTCTACAATCTCCAGTCCGTCAAGGCTCTCATTTAAAAAGGGCTGAACGTCAGATATTGTCCAAAATTAACCACCTGGGTGGATAAGAGCTCGCACCAGTGGACGTCATCATTTACCCAGAAAGCTTTGTGGCACTAATAAAATGGTGCCGTCTGTGTGATAATATATTTTTGTAAATTTATAAAAACTAAACAGCATTTTTACGGTCATTTGTTTACAGTTGAGGTAAATGTTTATCACATAATATCTAATGTTACAAGTAATAGTGAATCTCTTTAAAAGGAACTATTTGGTTGAGAACAAAGCAACATCTTGTGGAAATATTTTAAGACAATACTGATTTACCTTTTCACATACATTCTTCACTTGTGTATGATACTCTTACCTGCAGACGGAAGCTAAGAACTTCCTGATATTTAGCCCATGACTTGTTATGTATGTATGTATGTTTCTGTACGGCTGCTTTTCAAACAAACACACCTGTGTGGGTGCTCTCCATAGTGGTGTCAGACTGTTCTGCTGAGGAAACATCAGCTTCTGTTTGGGGAACATAGAAAAGCTCTTCACTGCCACGAGGTTTGTAAGGCAACAGAAAAGGAACTGTGGGGAAAAAAAGACAACTTATAAACACTCTTTACATTAACACATTAGGATTAAATACATTTTACTTTTCTTTAGTTTTCATCTAGTTTTAATTAATGACTATCATATCACCTGCTGCCTTTCAGACGAGTTTTAAATGCTGACCTGGTGTTTTAGCAGTAGGAGTTCCTGCTGTTGCTTCAGTTTTATGTTGCGGTGTGAGGGACTGTGTGGATGCAGCTGCTGTCGCCCGTCTCTGAGCCACAACAGTGTTAAACATGTTGAAGGTATCAGATCTTTCAGGCTCTCTGCTGTGGTACCACTCTGGTGGACTGGACGAACCGACACCTTCATCCGGACTGCTGGCAGCTGAAGCTGGGTCTCTGGGAGTAACAAAGAGCTGCTGGGGCAGCCCTGAAGCAGCATCAGGTGGAGCAGACTTTGCAGCAGATGCAGAGGTATGATCGGTTGCTTTTGGGTACAAATAGGGATGGACATTTGAGACGTGATCTGGCCTTGCAGTAGATCCAGGACCTGCAGCCTGATTTGGTTTCTGACCAACACCCGAAACAAAGCTGGTGCGATTTGAGGACTCCTCATAGTGACTGAAGGACTGTGCACTGTCAGGTCGAACGATTGCATCTGTTTTATCTAAACCCTGTGTGGGTGAGGGGAGCTCTTCAGATTGTCCCACCACAGTGTCCTGCCTCTTCTGGTTCTTTAGATTTGACTGAGAAGTCACACTTTGGCTTCTGATTTGGAAACTGTTACTTGCTTCATAAACAGACAGTTGTTCTCTGTTTGTTTGTGCTAAAGCAGCCACTTCATCTTCATCTATATGTGGTGGAAACGACTGGTTGGGTCTGTTTGGTTCTGTGGAGAGCTCTGTTATGTGCAGTGGGATTTGGGCTGGGCTGGTGGGAGGTGCAGAGGAAGTGGATGGTGTGGGGGAAGTAGAGTGCCTGTGGGTGGCTGTAGTGATGGATGTAAAAGTCCGAGGTTGTTTTGTAGCAAGGGTTACACCTTCTCTGGCAGCAATCTCACACACCAGGGCCTCTAAATCTGAGTGATGGGTGCTCTGTGGCTGAGTGTGAGACTCTGACTTCATACTGAGGTGGTGCTGGTCGTCCATATCAGTAACGGGGAAAAACATCTTTACAGACTGAGGAGGATTGAGCTCCTTATTGGTTTGAAGACTGGACGATGCACTGCTCTCTGTATCGGTGCTCCCTTGGCTCTAGAAGGAGTAAAAAAATAAAATCAAAAGGCCTGAAAACACAACATAGTTGTTTTGTCCTGCATGTCTATAAACTCAACACAAAACCCAGATCTATTTTACACAGAACAGTAACTTAGAATATCTCTTTTTATTTAAAGAGTTTAACAATAGTATATGTCACACTGCAACACACCAGTTACCTTGAGTAAAAGATTTACACTGTCCATAGAGGGTAAGCTGACATTAAAATACAAATATAAAAACATTTAAACTGAGATTATATGAGGTTTTTTATGAATTTATGTTCATTTTAGAAGTATCTTTAAGAGGTTACCTTTAGAGGGTTTCTTAACAACAGCTCCTTTTTGATCTCCTCGATACGCTTTCGATCTTCTATGTTCAGCTCCTGTAGTTCACACTGCTGTCTCAAAACATTTAGCTTGAGCCACTCTGAAAAACAAGAATGTTTTTGAGATTAGTAAAGTCTGAAACACTGAGCATGTTAGCTCTTAAACGGGCAGTATTGTGTATTTTCTTGGCACATTTTTCAATTTTATACCACAATCAATGTGTGTGTGTGTGTGTGTGTGTGTGTGTGTGTGTGTGTATGTGTGTGTGTATATATATAATAAGTTGGACTTGCATCATAAACTATGTAAACACTTTGAAATTGACCTCTGTCTCTTTAAAAGCCTCCTACCGTTTCCAACACTCCCACTTCAGAACGTCTTTATAACAGTGCTTTGGGGGAGGGGTGCTCTGTGGGGTGGGAACTCGGCCGCAGACTGAGCTCCAGAGAGGAGCTATTTACAAATAGGCGGGGCTTTGTACCTGCACGCATTTAGGCAGCTCCACATGGCTACCACAGGAGATTCAAGGATTTCTCAAGCATGCATGGATGAGTCAAAGCAACACTCAAAGTATGTTTTTGATGAGGCAATTGCGTTATAACATTATAAAATTCATTTTGCATAACCCCCCCTTCAAACAGTCACTGAGTGAAATGTCCAAAGATCTATTGCTTCTGTGCTGAACAATGTAATTGTAAATGATGTGAAGTCAGTCTCATGAAATATTGCAAGACCCAGTGCTCAAAATATTTATTGAGGCCGACTCTCAGCAACTATGACACTAAATTTTAGCTCAATATTTTTTTCAACATACTGGGTTATAGTCATTAAGTGTTTGCTAAGTTGATTGGTAGCAGCAGTCATCTTGTCATCAGTGTCTCCTAGTGCATCACTAGGAGGATGATGCATTTATAAGTTTTACTTTTAATACATTACTTAAATATAAAAACAAAGAGACAAAACAATGTAAATCTGTTTACCTTTGGTTTTGTTCTCCTCTTGGTCTGTGACGCTGGGCGTACTCGACATTATGGTGGCTGGAGATTCACTTTGTAGTAATTTGGCCACTCTCAGTGCGAGTGAGCTCCCACTGCTCACGTCACTCATTGCCTCCTGATCAGCATCCGCAATGTCGGATGAAGAGGAGTGACTCTGTGCAGCAGGACGTGAAGAACTTTCTTCCTCCTCTGAGACCCCCCCTCTGTCTGATGAAGGAGAGTTAGGCTGCTGTATGCTTGAAGCTGGTGAAGGGGTCATAACTTGAGGCTGTGTTGGGAGGTTATCAGGGGGTACTGCACTACAGCCCTCAGGCTCCGTCCTCCGGGCTGATTTGGAGATGGCAAGAGACGTCTCTACATTATTACCCACAGTGCTATCTTGTGGCATGTTGTACGGTACAGTAGCAGCGTGTGTTGATGGGTTATTAGGTTGCTGAGATGAGGTCATACTCTCACGACCAACGGAGGTTTGCCTTGTTTTCTCTAAGGCAAGCATGGAGTCTGATGAAGACCTTGTCCACAGCAGTGAGGAACGAGTTCTGAGGTCTCCGTCTGCTGAGCTGGAGGCAAACAAAGGGTCCTGGATCCTGCTGGTTTTGGGATGCAGTGATTTGAAAATGTCTTCATGAGAGAAGAGTTGGTTTGGTAAAGCAGCTGAGGAGGCTGCAGAAGACCCAGTAGATATGATGTTCTCTGCATGAGAGAGTAGTTTACGGATGTCTGCCACGACGTTGGTGCTGACAGAGGAGTTTTCTGCATCTTCATCCACACTTTGGCTGCTCTGGAGAGGAGAATTTGAGTTGCTTTTAACAACCCTTGATTTAAGAGTCAGTGAGGTATCAGAGTCAGGGCGATTTGCAAGTTGATTGACAGCTTGTCTGTCGTCTCTTTGTTGCTGGTTGGGTTGCAGTGAGGAGAACTGGAACCCTTCATTAGGCTGAGAGCCAGATGCCAGTCTGCTTTGACTCTGAATACCTTCTATATCTGATAGAGAGGTCATCCTCACTCTGACCTGCTCTGGGACAGACACAGCCAGACCAAGGCTGTCCACGCTAAATGGTATGGACACACTGGAGTCTACTGACAGAATGCTGGACCTGGAGAACTCTTCTTTATGTGGACTGCCTCCTGGAAACAGAATAGAGTTTCAATATAACCATCTAGTACTAACCATGATGGACCTCTGACAGATTAAGAATATCAGACACTTCTCTGTCCTTTGTGTTCTTTGATAGTGAGTCAAAGCAGTTCTCCAAAATGTTTACATTATATCATAATATTTTACAATAACATGTTAATAAAAATAAAATGAAAAAAAATATATATATTATAATAGGTCATTGTTGCACATAAAAAAGCAAGGACTTAAGTAAAACAATAAAACTAAAACTATTTCTAAACCCCACCTACTTCTAGTTAAAATACAAAAGAATAGATTGAATGAAACATGATTTGTTAAGTTCAAACAGGCTCAGGCAAGTTTTTTATTCCCATAAAATATGTTCTCCTTGATGTCGCACATTCTGCACTGAGGATCATTTTAAAATGTGATACCCTCAGAGGGTTGAGTGCTCCTCGAAGGGGTCCCGGTTGATCCTTTAATTGTAACGAGGTCAGTGGGAGAAAATTCAGGTTCTCTAATCGGCCCTCTGGGTGCAAACGGAGTTAAAATTTTTGAAGGGGTCTGGTCTATCCCGAGGTTTTGAAGGTACAGCTGCAAGAAAAACATCAAACTCATCAGGAAATCAAGTCCACAAATGTATGAAACTAGATGACAGGCTGATAAATATTAATTGTATAATAAAAAAATATTCTGGAGAGATAGGACATTAAATGTTAAACAGCAATGTCAGTTTTGTCCTTTACCGGAATCCGTTCGTCGATGTTGAGCTCTTGAGACTTTGGAGGAGGTGGAGTTGAATGTTTTGAAGTCCAGTAGGGAGCATAATGATCGAGCTCCAGACTAACAACTGAGGACGTTCCAACAGAAGCTACTACTTTAACTTCACTGTAACTATCTTGGGAACTTGAAAGTGTCTGATCGAATGACACATCGCTGAAGTGGCCGAGGTTCATGATAGGTGAAGGTTGGACTGCAGTGCTGGAATGATGATGATGTGGAGCATCATCCTGACTCTGAGTCCTCTCTTCTTCTGGAGGCCAGTCTGTCTGTTGATGTTTATTAATCGACATAACGACTGTGCTAAGAGAGGAGTGGGATTGTGACCTGCCAAAGGGTGAGGGTGGTGCTGCAGACCCCCACTTGTCCTTGTCACATGGAGCACCGCCCACTGCCTCCCCTCTTCTTGGGGAAGAGGAGCCGGAGGGCGCTGAGGAGGAGCTCTGAGTGGGATTTTGATTGGCAGCACCTGTAACAGAAGGCCGTCGTAAAGTCCCTGCTTGTTGAGTAAGAATTTGGTTTAAAGGGTTGGATATTGCATCGTGAGCTTTATTTTTACAAGAGATGCCATCAAATTCTTCCAGCATCGGGCTATTGTTCTGTTTTAACCTCCAAGCATCTATTTTCTGTATATAGTTGAGACTTGGGAGAAACTGGACTTCTGCTGAAGTCTGCAAAGCATCTTTATCACACCGATTAGCTTCATCTGGAAGACGGGCATCAACTTTTGGGACCGCTGGCTGTGGAGTGATTCCTGTGCTCGACTGATACAAGTTCTCCTTTTCAGACTCTATGGATGAAAGTTGTCCTAATTTAGTCTTAACATTGGGTTTCAGCTGAGCTATACCAACTCCTGGAGTAGACTGAGACTGTGGAAGAAAACTCAGGTAGGACCCATCATATCCTGTTTTGCTCTGTGATAAGAGGTTTTGTTCTTTGCGAGTGCATTCAGCACCTGGTGACGATGGTCCCATCCACTGCAGACTAGCAAGGTTTGTGTTCCCACTTGGTTTTCTTTCAGAAACATTTGATGACGTGAACAACTGACACGATGGTGTCAGAACTTCTAGTCTGCTCAGTCTCTGTGCTTCAGACAGCAGCTGTCTGTGTAACAGCTCACTACTATCATCAGGTTGAGTGCTGCGGGAACCCGTGGTAATGTTACTGATCTCTGATGACAGAGCTCCTGACTGATCAGACCGTTCTGTCTGTTTCTGGAAAAGACTAGCTTCACCTGGAGGACCTTCTCTTTTAACCAAGCTTTCACCTGGAAAAGGTTTGCCAACTTCAGCATTTTTTGACTCAGCAGACACAGCACTACTACTGCTGCTACTTCGCAAACCGACTTCTTTCTGTAAAAGGTTCAGAAGATGCTGAGCAGGGACATCTTTTCTCAGGAAGAAAATCTCATCATCAACAACGCCACATGTTTGCTTGTCTGTAAGGTTAGTTTGTGTCTCTGACTCCCTCTCACTGCTACCTGTACCTTCTCTTGACTGTATTCCTTGTTCATTATCAGTAATGGCAATCAGGTGAGACGTTTCATGTTCTTTGGTTTTGTTTTCTGATAATAAACTGTGCTGAGATGGAGTGAAGCAGCTCCCAGCTTTCTCTTCAGAAAGAACTGTTGCCTGAGTTAAAGGATGCTGAGACAAAGAGCTATGCTCCATGGAGTGAGTGGTGCAGTCCTGGGGAGGAACACCGAATCTTTCTGATGCCACAGAAACATCAGGATAGGCCCTAGAAAAAAGTTA
>JARVJO010000173.1:804838-814886 GCA_031762555.1 Cynodonichthys magdalenae | reverse complement strand
GCTGGGAAAACGAATACTCAGTGAAGTTGTGTTCCCCTTCTGAAGTTACAGACAGAAGTGGGAGGGCTGGAGACAGGTTACTGTCCTGAAATTCTAATAAAACACAATGGGTTATCCATGTGAATCAATGGTAGGAATGCAACTGGCAACTTTTATATGAGCAGCATATCATCTGAACATTTAATTGATTCCAACCATTGTTTGATTATACATAACATACTCATCTGCAAAGCTTCTCTTTGTGACTGTTGAAGCTCCCAGTCATTGACTCTGGCACCCGGCTGTCTCTGATCCTGACAAACAACACTTTCACTTTGAGCTCCTGGTTGCCCTAAGTGTGTTTCACCAGAAGGCTGACTTCCGTCTTCCTCTTTGGATAAATGAGATGTTGTCACCCTCTGTAAAATCACAAAACAAAGTTTCTATATGTTACCATTTTCCTCAATCATTTTACTGTTTGAAACATTGTGGTCTCTGGAGTTTGTAGAACAGAGAAAGTCTTATGGCTCTCCAAAAACTGCTAGTCAAACAGCAAAGTAAAATCAGAAAGAAATTGCTCAGCTGCGTTGAGGCAAATCCGCAATTAAGGAAGTGACTTCTCCTCTAGTCCTCCTCTGGATTGAGACAAGGGGCTCCTCTGTCATAAAGTGTTTACACAGTTATTTATTAATACATGTAAAAAGCTCACAGAATCAAATGGAGGCAGAAAATATATTTTTTAGGTTCTTTCCTGTATAAACAAATGCAAGGTGAGAGGGAAAGCAGCTGATGCTGCTGCAAGTTGTATATAATGTTTGACCTTAATGTTGCCATCACAGATTTGCAAGTTATCTATGCCAAGTGCTCTGATACAGTGGTTCCATATCTTTTCAGCTTCTGACCCACAAACCAGCAGTGGAAGTGGAACAGACTTGTGAATCCAACTACTGCTGACTTAAGTATACAAATATTCCCAAACAGCCAATAAAACAGTGATATAAAGACAATACAAGCACTGTTGCTTGACAGCAAAGAAGTCCTTGGTTCAGATCTCAGCAGGAACCTTTCTTTGAAGTTTGTATGTTCTCCCCATGCATCTGTGGGTCTCTACATAAAGAACTCCAGCTAACTCTCACAGTCCAAAAAGAATATTAGGTTATTTTGTGAATCTAAATTGCCATTGTGTGTGTGTGCACAAACAACTATCTGCCATGCTTCTGTGTTGACCCTGTGACAGATCAGAAAACCTTTCCAGGTAGTTACCTTGCCTCTACTGACAGCTGGATATTGGAACCAGCTTCCTGTGTTTGTGAACAGATAACTTTGAAAATAGTCGTACTAATGTATCTTCATACCACTCAGCAATATACTTATTTAGACTTAAGTTGCTGCTCATGTCTTCATTTAATAAAGTGATTTTTTTTTGCCTTAGTCTATCTAGCATAAAGTCATAAAAGCACCTACTTATTTTTAGGGATGCACCGATATGAAAATTTCAGTTAATATTTTGGCCCACAATCGATATTATTACACAAACACAAAAATTATTTATGCGTATACATATACGCACAAACACACTTGTGTCTTTTTTCAATATCACTATCATGATCAGATTCTGCTCATCCAACCATTTCTACTCCCAAAACAGAAAGACAAACAGCAAAAAATGAGAAATCAATATCAGACATTAATATCGGCCCACTTTTACTTATCGGACCGATACTGATATGCTAAAAGATGACCGATATCAACTGATGCCAATGTTATTAATGCTAATATATCGTGCATCACTACTTATTTTAGATCTTTGTTTACTCTGAATCATCTTAAAAACGTATAGATTATGCTTCAAACTTGAATACCTGCAACACTATGTAATAACATTAATATCAAACACAAAGCCCTTAAAATGTGTTTTTAAGTTAAATCAATTCTGGGGAAAACACACTAAACAGTCATCTAAAACAAACTAACAAATAAATTAAATAAAAATGGCCTGATAAAACTTAAATGAAATAGTGTTTACACTGGTTCTACCGACAACTAAAAGAGTTTATCGGGATAGTTTAGGTTTTAAATACAATATTGTTGGTATAACTTTGTAACAGTCCATTTTGTGGGTTGTTTCTTATACTAATATTTTTTTACTTGTGACATTTGAACAAATAAGCTGTTCTTTGCACCTGCAGTTGGAATGTTGGTCTTTTGAACACAGCAATGTGACAGCATTCAAGCAGTTCGTTAATAAGTGCTAGCTGGAAGCAACAGGTTGTTGTTAGCTTGGTTGAAAACGCGGCAGGATTAGGGTAAACTCACAAACTTGTGATACGTTTGCGTTTTTATTATTAGTACTAATACACATGTAATATTTTATTAGAGTAGCATTATATTAAATTATTTTAATAAAGTTATATTAGCTCACGTCACGGTCGTTAGCTGTTAGCCATTGATATTAGTAACCGTTAACCCGAAACTTCCGGTTTGTGAATTTGCGTGAAGGCACCAAGAATTCATTGTTTGATACATTCAGATTTAATTTTAGGTAACAAATTTACCTCCTGATCTTCCATGTTGTTGTTGTTGTTAATGACAGTCCGCCATAGACAGCAGCTCCCTCTACTTTTGTTTCCAAGGACCGTTGCTAGGAGGAAGTGCGGGGAATAAAACCGGAAATAGAATTTTGCGAGAAGTAATGACCACATTTTAAAATAGTTTAAACACATCTTGAATCGTTTAATGTTTTCACCAACTCATCATGGCAGATAAAAAGTGTAAATATTTTTGTTCATTTCATTAAAAATTGTATGTGTTTTGCTGAGATTCAAGCCATGTGTTCAGTTTAGTCTCATTTAATTTTAATGTTTAAGTTTTCTGTGCTCTGAAATAGCATTATTAAAACTGCCCTGTGTCTAACTAAACTACACTGGATATAATTTTATGTTCTTTTTCTTTTTTTAAATCAGGAACAGAGATGACGCCAGAGGATGGCGGTGTTGCTGCAACAAAACTACACTAAATTTACATAGACGACGAAGGAAGCAGAAGAAGACGGGCATATGATCCAAAAGTCGGACGTAAGAAATAATCAGCTAATTTTTAGAACGAGCCGATGAACACGGGTGCTGGAAACCTGTGAGAATTCTTAAATTAAAAACCATGTCAAGAAAGAAAGCAGTAGTTAAAGGTAAGACTGGAGCAGCCTGTTCTGTTTCCTCCTGAGTTTCATTTATTGAGAAGTGGACTTGAGTCGTTGTTAGCTAACCAGCTAGCTGCGTCACAGCGCTTCAGGCTGAACTGTGTTTACGTGTTGACTTAAACTAAGTAATTTAACTTTTGTTTCCTGATTATGTGTTTTAATTGAATTAATCTGAACCTTAAGTTTGACGTCACCCTTTCTGTACCTGACAGCAGGTGGGCCTCCTAAGCCCATAATACGAGAAAACACGAGACTAATGCGAACACATGTGAGTATGAATCCAGTTGTTTGTTTGTTTATTGTGTCTTAACTATTAACCTTTGCTAAATTCTAGTGTGAATCAGAGGAAAGTTTTAGTATATGTTTATAAAGCGCAAAACTGATGATAAGGAAGCATCTTATGGGTATATATTAAATTACTAATTGATAAATTCGTAACAATGCTCTTAGATTGGTTTTAATAGAATTGTTTTAAGTATTACCTACTTAAATAAAAAGTCTAATTTAAACAATTATAATAAGAAAAAGGTCCCTAATCAAAGCTAAAGGTGGTCAAACGGAACATGGCCTAGTAGTGTTTGTCCAGAGCAGTTTCCTCATTTTTTTATGGGATAATTTATGATAATGTAACACAAACATCCTCACATCCCAAATAGATGACAAGGTCAGTGGTTAAATTGTAAAGCAATTACCTTTTTGATAATGAGAAAAATTAACATTTGTTTGGGAGATGATGGTTATTTTGAATAACCAGCTGTGGCTGTTGCTTAACAGCCCAGAGTGGGACATTTCTGTTGTCATGTGGGGAGTTGAACCAGTGACCTTAGAATGACAGACTCACCTCTGCACAACACAGCTGTAAACTGAAAGATGCTTTTAAAGTTTGTTCTTTTTTTTTTTTAAGGAATCAATGGTGGATTTCATAAGTGGACGCAGTTATGGAGGTTCCTTTCTAGACACACTCGGTCCTGCTCTTTTTGGTATGGCTTTTCCTCAATTAGTGCATTTATTCATTTATTTTTGCTGTCAGTGATGCTTTACCACTTGTTTATTCAGTTTCCTGACCCAGGACAGCATTTTGTTCTTAAAGAAGTTTAAAAGCAGCACTCTACTTTAGTAGACTAACATTTTTCAGGTGTTAGTTATATATTCTGGTCTCTCTTCTGTCATTTTTTGTTTCCCACCAAATTGCTCAGTTCCCAGTCTTTAAAACTGAATGGTTTAAATTTAAATAATGGTTTCATGCTGGGACCAGCAGTGGATCAAAGTAATGATAAATGTGCAACTGCTTCCATAATGTTCATCTGTATTTTTAAAAGCTTGATTATGATAAACATTTAGTTTCAGTATGGTGATTAAATATATCAGTTTAGAACTGTTTTAATACCAATAATAATTTTTTTTATTTTTAAGTTACTACATTACAATGCCTGTATAAAATACATGGTCCCACACTTTTGTTATTATTTATTTAAAAGGATATTTTGGACATTTTGGAATGACATCTAGTTGAAAAATTATGAACAAGAAATATCTTACCTGTCGTAGATTGCCTCAATTTGGAGGACTACCTTATTTTGGAAGGATTGATGAGCTAATGGCTGGTCTGAATGCAGCTAAGACTGAAGTGCTGCCATTTTCAATAGCTTCAACTTAAAATTATATCATTAAATTCTTTCCAGAAGTGCCTGATGCTGCTACAGCTTGCTGCTGCTGCTATGTGCAAAATAACTGCATAACTTTACGCAATCAACTGCCTATTGCAAAATTGACATTGACTAAAGTGTTGAAATGAACAATGAGATTTAGAAGATTTACTGTTTTATGATCTCATCAATTTAAAGGATTTATGTTTTCTGTTTGTTTCTCTTGTCTTGCAGGTTTACGATTTCCGAGGTCCTTGGAGGATGACCTGTTATATACAGATGAAGATGATGACGACGATGATGATGATTATTATTATCATCCTCATCGTGCCATAGGAAAACATTTAGAACCACATCCACAAATAAAACAGCTGACTGATGAGGTGACATTTACTGTTTTTCTGTTGTCTCGCCTCAAGTCTAGTTGAGTCTACACGTTTTTTTTTGTTTTGTTTTTAATATAACTTGAGTCTTGCCTCGAAGTAGGCAGGAACCGCAGTCAAGTAGGTCTCTTAGAACTGAGCTGAAGGCAGGTGGGATCAACAGAAGACTCTGAAGCTGTGCAGAGTCGACTCGAAATAAAAGGCCAAAACTTTATTTACAAACAGTAAAGTTCACCTAATGATTTATCCAACAGGAGAGAAGTTCAGATCAACTCTTACTCAATTAATTCATCAATCAAACTTTATTGGCAGACTTAATTCCCATATTTACATTAAAAAAAACAATAAAAAGGATATAAAAAATTAAATGAATGTTCATAAACCCTATAGATAACAATTACGTAATTACTTATACACAAACAATTCAACCAGTGTGTTCTCAGGCTGGATAAGTAACGGTAACTACTCACTGTTGAGTCTGTGAGCACTGAAATTATACTGTTGCCAGATCCATCCAGTCATTCCTTAAAACTGAACATCAAAAGTGCTTTAAATGTGGAAACACCCACAGTTACAAACATTTGACTGACACTTCCCCTTCTAGGTATCCTGAGGAAGATTCTCCTTGCATCATTATATGCAACATGCATCTTCTGTATTGGAATATAAAATTTAAACATTAAGAGAATTAAAACTGAAGTATTCGTATATTAGAAATGATGTTTTACATTTGGCCAACTGGCTTGTTGACGTGTTCTTTGTTTTTGTAGGAGGCTGATAAAATTGCGAATGAACTGATAGAAGAAGAACAACGGCGAAAGGGCAAAACTGAGAAAAACAAGCGTAAAAAACAGGTTAATGTGTGGCAGAAAATAGTCTGAACACTGATGGATTTCTTTAAAGCTGGTGCTAATGTTACCTTTCATTTCTTATTTCATTGCAGCGTAAAAAAGAAAAGAAACGACTTGAAAAGGAAAACGCCCCAGAAGAAAATTCACCTGTGAGTCAAACGGATTTCATTTTGCTGTAAATTACAAAAATGCTGTTTTGTAAAGTTGTGCTGATTCCTTTCTTTTGTTTTTTTTTCAGGATGTGGAGAAAGAAAAATGTGACCCCTCTAAGGATCAGGACCAAAGACCAAAAAACTGTAGTAATTCAGAAAAAAAAGAATGTTCTAAACTTAGTCAGTCACAGAGTGAACAGGCTGGGTGTAAGAAGCACAAGAACACTAAGGAACAAGATCTGATTAGTGTAAATAAGAAAGGTGAAGATCATCAAAAGGTTTGTGGATCTTGTGGCGTTTAAGTTGGCAGGTTAATAAAAACTAGATGTTTTCTTCTAATAGTTTGTAAGGCCTTAAGCACTTTTTTTATTTACAGGGTTTGAATTTAAATAATTCTAAATTGGTCCCTGAGGAGAAGTCCAACCAGAAGTTTACAAATGAAAAGAATAAAGACAAAAAGAAAGTTCAGAAGCTTGAAGACGTAATGTCTGAGAAACCTGAGCTGCCAAAGAAAATGGAGGATGAAACCAGTAAAGAGGTAAAAAAAAGAAAAAAATTTTAGATGATATACCTAAAACTATTTTAATACCTGCTGTATTTACCACACTCCCAGGACTTACAATAAAATATTGATAAAATTTGATAGAAAAACACTATTTCCTGAACTGAACTGGTAACTTTTAACTATTTCAATCAATGATTTTATTAATGCCTCTTAAACTGGATCAAATGTTCTTTTTAACAGAAAACTCTGGATCCTGCTCTGGAAGAGTTTGCAAAAAGAAGCATCGAGCTCGCTAGTGAGTAGAGTTCAAAGATTCACACATTTAGGGGCGATTTGACGAATCTAAAAATGCTGAGATGGTTGCAACTTTGTTCCAGGTGTGGGAAACCGTTTGGCTGCTTCAGGACAGTTTGAGACGGCCGTGAGTTGCTTTACTGATGCCATCAAATATAACCCGAAGGAATTTAAGTAAGAAAAAATTTGTATACAGACTTTATTGCAAACTCTCAGCTGTTTGGACAATAAGGATTATAAAATGTGCTTGATTTTTTTTATTTTTATTGTTTATTTGTTTGTGTTTTCAGGTTATTTGGAAATCGGTCGCTCTGCTATGAAAGGCTTCAACAGTATGAAAATGCTCTCAGGGATGCTGACCTCGCTCTTTCCATGGAACCAAAGTGGATAAAGGGTTTATTTCGAAAAGGGAAAGCTCTCTGTGGCCTCAAGGTAAACCACCACTGCTGCGCTGCAGCTAACAGTTTAACTTAATAATAGTTTGACTTAATAAAACACCTCCGTAAGGTGCTTTTAAAAGGTTTATTATGTACAGTACAGCTTATTTCCTCACTGCCTGTGTGTTGTTCAGCGGTACTATGAAGCCTCGCTCATCTATAAGGACGTGTTGAAGCTGGAAAGCACAAGTGCTGAAGCTGCACAGGAGCTGAAACGTGCGCAGACATTGCATCTCATGGTAGGAAAAGTTTGTTTCCTGCCTCCATTACAGATATTAAGTGTTATCTGTGGTGTATCAGCATAACAGTTTTGTTTATGCGCTTTGTTTTCAGGAAATGGGTTTCTCCTGGGCGCAGAGCTCAGAGGCTCTGAAGACTCACGGGACGTTAGAGGAAGCAATAGAGGCTCTGTTTGCTGGTGACAGCAGCCCAGGTCTTAAAGGTACTTAAAGGGATTCTCCAGCCTTTATGGAGTGTAAAATTAAAAACAGTTAATATCTTACCTGCTGTAGATGGTTATTTAAACAGCTTCAGTTTTGATAAGACTGTCAAACAAAACACATCTAAGACTAAAGGGGATTGATACAATCCTTAAAACAGCTCTTGCCTCCAAAATTGCATAGATTTTCATTTAAAGCAGACATGTCATGCTTTTAAATCCTTCTTTTTCGCATTTAAATTATTCAGTTGGGCTCTAAAATGGAACTGCAATGCTTTGGTCTGAATTCCTCCTTATTGTAACTCCACAAGCCCCTCTTTCACCCCTTTTCTGAGGTGTGTCTCAGATCAACTCATTTTGGTGCTGTCTCTTTAAATGTAAATGTGGCGCCTTACACCCCGCCCCCCTCCATACTATTTAATATTATCATTTGGACAATATTTTATATATTCTTTTCTTTTAAAATAGCAAAATTCACTTTGGAAGTGGGTTTAATTGGACTGGATCGACCAGCTTGTAAAGGTTAGTCTGAGCAGACTTGTGTCCAATAAGCATGACAAAATCCAAAAGCAACTCCCTTTTTAACATGTCATAGTTATTTATGCAAAACTATTACCTGAACCTTTACACTGCTGTAGATTTTTTTGTTACATAATTATTCTGAAAGTCAGGGCAGATAGTATTCAGGCACCGTGCCGGATTTCTGTCTTACCTCCATGTGAAAAAATAAATCAGACCTGTTCTGTCAAATATTTAATAGACATTTCTCTGGACCTATCAGAGGAGCAGCTTTCACTTTAAACACACTATCGATTAATTTTAAAATTAATTTTTAAAATATAATGATGTGCTTCTTTTTTAAATTCAGCATATTATAAAAAAATCCTTCATGTTATGGAAAAACCCTCTTGATTTAAGAGAAGACTCAGGTTTTTAAGAAAATGGCCACTTATCAATATATCGTTAGTCGATCAATAAACTTTAGATAGTTTATTAATCAATAACTTGCATCCCTAAAAGAGGTATATTTATTTAAACAAAGGTGTAGCAGACTTTATGAAAAGTGTAATGTATTTAATAATTAAATATGAATTACAGTTTCCACATAGATTGTTTTGTTGACCAGTTTGTATAAATATCAGTCATGAGGTTTTTAATGTTAAAATGTTTTTAGCTACAACTAATAAAAAAAAAAGTTCAGGCTCAGGTTTTTTTCAGCTCACTGCTGCAGGTGTTTGTATTCATAAATAAAAAGATAATTTTCTCAGAAGTTGAGAAACTGATGATGATGTAAAGGTTTATAAAATACCTTTCACATGATAGATGGCAGCTTGTCAGTCCTGTCAGACTTGAACTTTATTTCTCCAAACTGAGATCATTGAAAAGTCTATCTACAGCAGGTAAGATATTAATTGTTAATAAGCTTTTCACAGAACCCCTACTTCAAAACATTTCTCTGTACAGAGAGACCACAGTAAAATCAGGTGTTTGTGTTTCTTCACTGTTTCTCTCTCTGTAGGTGCTGAAGCCAGTTGGGATAAAACAAAGATGCAGAACGGGGATGATGATGATGATGATGATGATGATGACAGTGATGAAGGAGAATGGATTGTTCAACAAACAAACCATCCTCGGCAGCAGAGCAAAAATTTGGATTCTCCGGGCCAAACCAGATCAGAATCTCACTCGCCAACACTACATTCCAGGAGTTCTGGGAAACTGTAAGTGTTCATTTATCTGAACCCACTTAGCAAACATTTCCATTTTTGTGTGTTTTTCTGGTTATTATCTCTTTAAATGTGTGGTATTAATGTTGGCATTAGTTAAAGTCAATATGAAATGTAAGTTTCAGTTTTTACAGCTTGCTTTGCTTTGTTCTTTTCACAGGAAGCAGTTTTCTGTTTGGGTTGGAATATTGGCTCCTACGATGACCTACGTGAAACTCCACGAGCTGTTCAGCAGGTGAAGTCTCACAGAGTGCTCCTCATAGCAGCTTCAGGCAGGATGTTTGTTGTGGAATCAGGTTTAAAATGCATGAGTCAGTTTACTATAAAACAAAGAACCAGGGGCCTCATTTATAAAGGATTGCGTAGAAACCATACTAAAAGTGAACGTACGGCCAAAAGGTGAAAATGGTGTACGCCAAAAAAAATTCAGATTTATAAA
>JARVJO010000173.1:785475-801237 GCA_031762555.1 Cynodonichthys magdalenae | reverse complement strand
TGATATATATATATATATATATATATATATATATATATATATATATATATATATATTTATAACTGCTGTTGTGAATGGCTTTCTGCATATGATTTTTTTTCCCCCCACACACACTCATTGCAGCATTTCCTTGGTTTGGAATGGACATCGGTGGTACCCTGGTGAAACTTGTGTACTTTGAGCCCAAAGACATCACAGCAGAGGAAGAACAGGAGGAGGTGGAGAACCTGAAGAGCATCCGGCGCTATCTGACTTCCAACACAGCCTACGGCACAACTGGCATCAGGGATGTCCACCTGGAGCTGCAGGACCTGACGCTGTGTGGTAGGAAAGGCAACCTGCACTTCATCCGCTTCCCCACACACGACCTCCCTGTCTTCTTACAAATGGGCCGCAACAAACACTTCTCCAGCCTCCACACCACCCTCTGCGCCACAGGAGGGGGGGCGTACAAGTTTGAGTCTGATTTCCGCACGGTGGGTCTTCTGCTTTTTCTTTTGGGATTTGCGTTTAGATATAATATTCAGAGAATTGTGTGGTTTATTGCATGATGGTGCTGTATGAAAGGTAATTCTGCAACACCATCATGCATCATTGTTCAAATACTAATCTGAAATGTGCTCAGCCATTAGTTATTTTTTACCATTTTTCTGAATAGCATTTTTTTCTTCAACCATTAACTTCATGATAAAAAAAAAAAGTAGCCTAAAAGACAATAATCAGCCAAGCCTGTTTTTTTTTTTTTTTTTTTTTTTTTTTACAACATTGCTGTAGTTGCAGTTGCTTCTTTATTGACTAATATAGAGCAACACCAAACTATTCAGCTGCTTGTAGACATCCAAGACATACAGTAGGGTTGGGCTCAGTCCATTCTTTAGCGTCTTTAGCATTCTTTAGTGTTAGGATTGGCACACATGCGCTCTTGAGAGCACGTCGCACACAAAAATCTGTCCTCATGCAGCACTAGTCGCAACGTTATTATTAATCGGTGATGGGTTTTCTGATGATTAATTGCACATGATATGATTTTGCTCAACCGTAGCATACAGAAAAATATTAGTGCACATATATTAGAAATAGTGCTTATTTTCAGCTCAACACACACACCTGATAAATGTTTTGACATCATATTTCTTGTGTTTCGCTGAAAAAACCAAGATGGCCGACCTGCAGCTCCACAAGCTGGACGAGCTGGACTGTTTGATTCGAGGGGTGCTGTACATTGACTCAGTGATGTCCGGCGGTCCGGTGGACTCTGAGTGCTACTACTTTGAAAACCCGACAGACCCTGATCACTGTGTGCAGAGACCCTATCCACTGGAGAATCCTTATCCCCTGCTGCTGGTCAATATTGGCTCTGGAGTCAGTATTCTGGCCGTGTACTCGGAGAACAACTATAAACGAGTCACTGGAACCAGGTAATGACTAGCTGGGTTGTATTTGTGGCAAACTATACCTTTAGGATAGGGATAATAAGTGGTAAAAGCTGAGTTGGCATAACATTAAAAGTACATACTTTTTCTGTTGTAATTTTTTTTTTTCCACTCAGCCATCCTTATAGTTTATTGATCTTCTCACAAATCCTCTGTTTTCCGTCATTATGATAGGTCCCTTGTTTTTACAAAAGCTAATAATTTTAGGGACAGACTCTTATAATTGGTGACCTGAAACTGAATGGTTGATTCAAATCTTAATCTTGATTTAAATTTTTTTTATGTTTTGATATTTGTGTGTGTTGACAGCCTCGGTGGTGGGACCTTCCTTGGCCTGTGTTGCCTGCTGACTGGCTGCTCTACTTTCGAAGAAGCCCTAGAAATTGCTTCTCAGGGGGAGAGCACCCGTGTGGACAAGCTGGTTCGGGACATCTACGGAGGCGACTATGAGAGGTTTGGTCTGCCGGGCTGGGCTGTGGCCTCAAGGTGCGGTTTACAGCTGTTTCTGTTCTTCTTACTGTTGGTTACAAGCCTGTTTAAGATGGATTCCAGCATAAACCGCTTCACTGAAGCAGAGCGGTGGTCACTTTAGTCCACTTGTTATTCCAGAGGGGAAAAAAATTATCTAAAAAACGTATATTAAAACCAACATTTGAGTAAAACTTAAATGAATTGGCCAAATTGGTTTCCACATTTACTTAAACCAATCTTTCTTCAACATTTGATATAAATGTATATAATAATTCTGCAGCTCAGAATCATGAATTTACATAAAAAATAGAGTCACGTTAAAATATAAATCTTGTTGTTTTTTTGGTAGTTTTGGCAACATGATGTGCAAAGAAAAAAGGGAGTCTGTGTCCAAAGAGGATCTTGCCCGGGCGACGTTGGTCACCATCACCAATAACATCGGCTCCATCACCAGAATGTGTGCTCTGAACGAGGTAAACTGGGAGCTCCTGTTTGTTTTTGACACCAAATTAGAATTTAGTCTTTTGACCAAAATGGATTTCAGTTTGTTTTGTTGATTTAATATATTTTAATCAACTATATTTACAATAAAATGAGTCGACTAGAATATGTAGTTTCAAGTTTAAACACCTTATTATGAAAGGTCTGCATGTACTACAGAGACCGATTTAAAACCAATTAGAAACTCAAAGAAATTTATCAAATTTGAGTACTTTGATTATATTTAACTAAATTTCTTAAAATGTTTGTTTAGACCACAACAACAATTAGTAACATTAACTCTGCTCATCTGTATGTAGCCTTTAAAAAAACAAAACGCACAGCAGTGATTTAACATGTACCTATTAAACACATTGATATGAGGAATAGGTCACAAGGTGCAGTAGTGAGGTATTGTATTAGCTAAAATATCTGCAATAATTGCATTTTCTCAAAATAGGATGCATACATAAGCTTATCTATGGGTCCATTGAATGAAATAAAATTCTAAAGAATGTTTTGTAGCATTTGTCTGAGCAGTAACAACAGCTTACAATGATTTTAAGCAGAAAAAAGTCCTACATAATTACTTTCTCTGCGTGTTAGCAAAGGGAATTTCAATACTAGCTGGGAAATCTTGATTCCCAAATATAGTTTGAGGTTTCCTCTTTCTTATGTCACTAGAATACATCAAAAAAGGATTCAGATCAGTTTCCAGGGGTCTTCCTGATTAACAAGACATGTCTAGAACTACTCATTATATCAGGATGATCTAATGTAGCTTAAAAGGCAGGAATATGAAAATGCTCTTAGTTTAGTTTGACCAAATATGACTTGATGCCTGATTTAATGGGTCACATATAGGCTGTAAGGTTAGCTGTAGCAGCTTAGCTCCATTTATTGATGTCCCAGTGTTTATATTTGTGGTGATTTTAGCAGTGACTGTCCACAGCCACTTGTTTTACTTGCTATTTAAAGTAAAAAGTGTTCATAACTCTATACTTCTCTTTCTTTTGGGTGTGAACGGCTTTTTGTTTTAGTTCAGGATATGGTACAGAAGCTAGTTACAGAGATGTGAGAAATGATTTTAATCTTTTGAATGGCTCATTAAAATGAACAATAAGAAATGAGTTGCGGACAATTGAGCTGTTTCATGTTTTTTTTTTTTTTCTGGAGATTTTGTGTTTTCTGTCTCAGATTCAGCCACACAGGCTCCTGCACGCTTCACAAGTCACATAACGGCTTTCACCGACACATAGAGCGTACACAGTGATGGCTAGGTCTCGTCTCGCATTTCCACACAATAAAATTAGATGTGATTTGAATTCATTGTCGTCAGATACCCTTTTCCCCTTCATTTTTGTTAACAAAAACCGTGAATTACTTAAGCCATAGTTTAAACATTTTTTTCCAATTTTTGTCGCATCTCATTTTTTTCCACAAAAACAAAAAACAACTTGTAAAAAAAAAAAAAAAAAAAAAAAAAGTTAGAATATCTGTATTACGTTGTCACTTTAAAGGGGTCATACTATTGCAAAATCCATCTTTTTAGCCTTTAAATAGGTTTTGTTGTGTACTTGGAGTTAGACCTCAGCTGAATGATTTTAAATGTGAAAAAGGAAAGATTTAAAAGCATGATATGTCCACTTTAAAGAAAACCAGCTGCAGAAGAAGCTTCAGATCCAGTTGTGTGGTAGAATAAACTGACCCTGCTTCAGTTCCTCTTTGCGTTCAGCCTCTTTACAGTGCTGCCTTGTTGCATCTTGATCAAGCAGCATTGTACAGGGCTATGAAGGCATGGAGGAGGTACGCCACACATCTGCATATCCTCGTAATCAACTCCGTCTGCTTCATCATCATCAACTGAACAAATACTGTATTTCTAATGATGCTGTAACACTTTCTTTGGTTCATGTGCCCTTTTTAATGTAACTCGATTGTTTTTCCATGTAGAACATTGAGAGAGTGGTGTTTGTTGGGAACTTCCTGAGAGTGAACACGCTCTCCATGAAGTTGTTGGCCTACGCCATGGATTATTGGTCCAAAGGTCAGCTCAAAGCTCTCTTCCTCCGACACGAGGTAAGAAGCTGCTCTGGTGTTAGCTGACTGAGTTGTTACTTCTTATATTAACAGTTTTGTTGTTGTTTTTTAGGGTTACTTTGGTGCTGTTGGGGCCCTGCTAGAGCTCCTGCATCCGTCTGAATCTACTAACTTCAGCTGAAGAAGTAAATGTCAATCTGCTGCAGCTATTAGCACTTTAGACTGTTGAGGATTAATTCTAGTGTTGCGTTACTCAAGACGCCCACCAGTTACAATTTGTTTGTGGTCGACGCACTCAGAAAAACCGGGATGGTTTCAGACATCATTTCAGACTGATTTGAAAGATTGTGCAAATGTTTGCTGTAAAGTTCTGTGAATCCAAGTGGTGAAAAAAAATCTGATGGATAAAAGGAGAATAATAAGGTGATGCAGTCCCCCCTCACAAAACAACAACAACAACAACAACAAAAAATTTAAAGTGTTGCCTCTGGGCATAATGTGATTTTATAAGCACTATAATTTTATCCAACATCGGCGTTAAAATGATGAAAGCTGTTTTATAAAGCTCCCCCTCCCTTATTTTTAAAAAGCTGTTTGAAAAATCACTCAAAGTGCTTAAAATCTCTTAGGAATGTTTTTAAACCCAACATCTTTCATGGGTTTTAGAATAATATATTTTATATTTTAGTTAATTTTTGTTTTTGATTTAAAAAAAAAAATGGAAATTGTCTTTTTTTTTAATGTAATTGTTTAACTTCTCAGTCACAAAAATTAGTTGTATCTGAAGGTTTAATGATTCCTGTCAGTTAAAAGTACTTTTCTAGTTATAGAGGGCATCAAGAAATAGAAATGTTAATAAACTTGTTGCACTTGATGAGGTCAAACACTGCACATCATCAGTCTTCTGATCACTTTGTCGCTAAATTACCTGCAGCAACAATGCTGTTAAAAATTTTAGAATTAGCTGAAAAGCCCTATTATTTCACTTAACCATTACTGTAATAGAATGTATACAGTTTTAAATGGGGTTTTTTTTCTTGCTCAGTGAATGATCGAGTATTTGTTGATTTTTTATTTTTTATTTTTTTTCCCCCTGGAAGATCTGCTCGTAAAGGTTGCTGTACCACAATCATCTGCATTACTGAAGTGCCTTCAGGCCAGTCGTGTTTGTATACGCTAGGAGTAGTTAGCAATTAGACACAGATAAATACACGTCCAAAAAAAATGGCACAATCTTACCAGTTTAACAGAAAAATTAAAGTCAAGGCTTCCCTCCAATGGAGGAATAAAACACTTCTGTTCATGGTCAGTATATGTTTGAGTTCTTCCTGTTTGTTTATTTTTTATATTTGTTCACTGATCTGTTCAGTAATCAGTCCATTAATTACAGGGACCATAATTCACATTAAACTTTTTACTTATTTTTTTCAGTTTATTTGTGAATAGCTTGGAAGTGCCTGCCATAGTCTGTGTAGAATAAAGTTCATATTGTCATATTTTATGTTTTTTAATTATTACATTTTAAGTTTTGTTTTGAGTTTTTTGCTGATGGTGAAAAAAATGGTTGTTTTTTTCTGAATAACATTGCTTTTGTTCTCAAATCTCTCTGTTAAATATAAATCATTTATTTCTTGGCACTTGTTACGTTTTCTTAAACTTGTAAAGTTGTTTTTAAAAAAGTTCAATAAAATTTGTGCCTGAAGCTGTTCATGACTGATGCTTAATCGTCTCATACATAGTATCGCAAAATCCTGAGGTAATAACTCCAAATGATGACGTATTTATAACTTCTATACGTTTTTTGGCACATAGCTCGTTTAGTCATTTTTGTAGTATTTTAACAACTTGTATATCAACATGTTCACTTTTTTTTTTTTAATATACGTAGTTACCTTTTGTTCTGGTTTGACTGTATTTTCTCTGCTGATTTCAGCTTCCTTTGGCTTGTATTTAGCTGATTTTAGCTTATGTCTGCTTGTTTTTACCCATCATTTAATTTCAACTTCAGCTGCTTTAAAATTTGATCATTTTACTTTCCTTCCATTTTTTCCTCCCCTTTTCAGCTATATTTCCACTCCTTTTACTTTTTATTAGCATATTTCTGTGTTTTTCAGCTGTCATTTACGGCTTTTATTTTCACAGGCGTTCTTCAGCAATAATTCAGGTGATTTTGGGTTCCACCTACACTGTCAAAATTCAGCAAGTATTTATAGTTCAGCATCTTTCAGCTAAATTACTTAGCAATAAGCATTCACACTGCATTTTTGCTTGAAATTCAACTTCTCTAGTCTATGATTTAATATTTAAATATGACTTAACATTCCATAATTATGACATGTGACCTAGCATCTTACAATTCTGACTTAACCTCTTATAATTATGGATTAGTATCACAAAATTCTGAGTTATCTCATGATTTATAGGCCTATTTCAAATTTAACACCTGGTATCTCAAATTTATGACTTAAAATCATATTATTGTGACTTAGTGTTACAAAATTCTGTTTTTGCTAAAACTTATGATTTAGTATCACAAAATTATGACTTGGGCCGAAATATCTAAAATTTATAACAGAACAGCATCATGTGTTGGTGTGCATCTCATATCTCAAATCTATGACCAACTTAGCTGTGTCACTATTATGATTGGCTTTATAAAATGCTAAGTCATAGTTTTTAGATGACTTAAATGATCTTTATTCAGACTGGAGGACATTTCTGTGTGCCTGTTTTTAACCGTTTATGAAAGGTACACATTTTTTTCTCTTTTTTTATGTGGCAAGCAGCAGCTGTGAAAATGAAGCCCAGCTCTGTTGATGAGGAAACCTTGAGGTGCAGGATCAGGATAGGCGGTCTGCACGTGCGCCTCCTCCTCAGGCACGTAGCTAAGATTCAGACCTCAGACTGCCTGACTGAAAAGAGAACATTTCGGTAGCGGTCCTTACATGAAAAGGGTTAGTGTGTGTCTTTCCAGGGATTAAAGCCAACCCCTCCCAGTCTAGGGGCCTCCTCCTCCTCCTCACTCTGCTCTTCCTCCTCCTCCTCCATAGTAAAAGCTGCACAGCTGGCAATTTACAGACAAGGACCGCCGTAAGGACCAGGCTAATTGCTGGTAGGTTATTGGCGCGCTAATTGTCGCCTGGTTTGATGGACAGCACGACTTAGATTAAATACTGGGATATTTATTAATCTTTTGTCTGAGGGGCTCCATTCAGACTTCATAAGGTAAGAAAGACTGACTCAGTTCAATGTGAAGAGGGTATTTAGCTCCAAAACTAGTTAAAAGACAAGTTAAGTTAAAACAAAAACACATTTTCTGGGTTAGGCATTTCATAACATAGCTATAGAAGCTCTATTTAAATTTAGTTTTTGACATTCTTTAAATACGTGTTTAGGATGCACGTGATTTGGGATAAGTATCTTAATTAAGAAGATGTGTTTATTTTAAATGAGCTCCTTTTGTGGTTTTTTTTTTAATCTAAGAATGACAATAGTTTTTGTTAAGTTGTTCCTTGAGGCAGCATGCTTGTATTATGAAAGGCCTGAACATCTGTAACTTGTTATTTAGGCTGTGTTTTGGATTCAGCATGTAAAATTAAACTGGAATGGGAAGTTGGTGCTTTGATTCAGGCTGAGAGAAGACAGAAACAGGTGTGTGAGAAAACTTATTGAGATGGACACCACAGCCTAAAACATGTAAAGGCAACAATTCATTATCTTTTACAGATCCTGAACTCAGTAGTGCCTTCAGAACGTGTTTTAATGGGGTGGCACCAAAAGCCAAAACTAATTTCAGAAATTTGATTAAGCTGTTGTAAAATTGGCATTTGAAAAGGCAATATGACCGCTGTACCTTAGTTTCTTATAGTCATATTTAGGTGATTTGACAAATACAGCAATACAGAAGTTCAAGGAACGGTGGTTCTGATATTCATAGGTCTACTTTTTTAATAGTTACTGTATATTCAACATTACCTATTGAGAAAATCACTGTCACTACTTAACTTATTGAAGCCTGTCCTCTCCTAAATTTATATTAAAAAAAAAACATGTAACCTCCTGCAACCCTGCATCCTGATGTTGAGCATTGGTTTTAGACCGACCAATTGTCCTTATTCATGTGGGACTAAATTTAAATTTTTACTTTTAATTTATCCTATTGCTCAAAAACAATGATTATTTTGTGTCTATTTGGTTTTACTAGCTCTAAATAGCTAGGAAAAATGAAAAATGCACACCAAGTAAAAGCTTGGGATTCAAGAAGCTAAAACCATCTGACCAAGGGGGTCCAGTGGGAGGCCACCATTGTTTTGTTTTTGTTTTTTTTAAATAGGTGGCCATTGCCCCCCTAACCCCCCCCCCCCCCCCCCCCGACACTGCCCCTTATTGAGCTAAAATTTGGTGTGGTTTTTGCTGAGTCTTCCTCAACACATCCTTAGACACATAAAAATGTTCATAATGTCATCTTCAGGGTTGATCAAAACAGCTACAACTTCGTCTCTTCTCATCAGGAAGTAAATATTTGTTTAATGTGAATAAAAGTTTGACAGCTGCAAATTAGAGGTTAACATATTTTATCTCTCAAAAATGATCAACTGGGGAGAACTGAAGCAAAAAGCAATCTGTAAACATAATCTTGACTGGACATTTTTTTGTTCCACATTTTTTTGAAAGAGTTTGTTAACAGTAATATAAATATCATGTAGTTCTGTTTGTATTTTTTGCTGCAGGTGGTGAAGAAGCTTCAAATATAATCCATTAAATGGACGGTGTCCACAGTTATCATTAGAGATACGCTCAGAATGCACACTCCTCTTTTTATTACATGACTCAGCAAAATATCAGCAGCCAACTGACCCTAAAAAATACATTAACTATTAGTGTGTCAAATTTACAGGTACCGACCTAAGATTTGGTGTGGTAGTAGCTGAGAGGCATTCACAACACATAATCTAAGAGCAGAGGTGGGTAGAGTACTCAAAAGTAGGACTTAAGTAAGAGTAATGCTACTTCAGCGTATTTTTACTCAAGTAAAAGTGAAAATTAGCTGTCTAAGAAATTACCTAAGTAACATTTTGCAAAGAGGCTACTTGAGTACTGGGTAACTGATCATAACATCTGATGTGATATTTTAAATGATGCAAATTTTGTTGTTTTTGTACGGAAGAGCATTGCATTCACCAAGTAATAAAAAAAAAAAAAAAAAAACATTCCTCTCATAACTACCAGATCCTCCATAATTACAAGAAAAGATGTCATAATTACGAGATCCTGATCTGGACTTAAGATACCTACTTAATGTCGACATACTAATATTAATGCTATCTGATATGTTTTTCTGACTGTATTGAATGGGACTCTTATTTTGAAATATCCAGTAACCGAAACTGGAAGTACCACTACCGGTTAAGGAAGTTGAGTGCTGGTGTTTTTTTTGTGACAGAGCCAAATTAAACATAACTCCCATAGAGTGGTGGGCAGGTGAATTTATTAACAAAGTGGCAGACACAACACCATCCACATTATATAAACTCAATGTTTGTTTCCTACCTAAGAGGAAATGAAAGCATATAAAATCAGATTGTGTCATTGTTCACTTTTCCTGTAGTGTAAATCAGCTATGACTCTCCTTAACTTTTCTCATAAGTATGAGATCAGGATCTAATAACTATGGCATCTTATGTCAAAATTATGACATTACATAATTATGAGATCTTTTCTCATAATTGTGAAATTTTGTAATTATGAGGTCTTTTGTCCTAGCTATGACTTAATATCTCGTAATTATGACATTTTCTTGAAATTGTGGGACCTTTTCTTGTAATTATGACATTTCGTAATTATGAATTACAACTATGATTCATTATCTGTGTGTAATTATGAGATAAGATCTCATAATTACGAGAGAATAATCTAAATACAGAGGTGGGTAGAGTAATCAAAAGTTAACTCGGGTAAGAGTAGCACTACTTCAACATATTTTTACTCAAGTAAATGTAAACATTAGCTGTCCAAGAAATTACGCAAGTAAGATTAAAAACATATTTTGTGAAGAGGCTATTTAAGTACTGAGTAACTGATTATAACATCATCATAATTATGAGATAAGATCTCATAATTACAAGTTAATGTAACTAGTTACCACCCACATCTGTCTAGGAGCTTATACCAGATCTCACATGACCAGATTATGCTCAGCTAAAAGCTTTAATTCTATCCCTTTTTTTTTATATCATTCTAAGCGGGCGATAGGCTTCTCTTCCAGGAAGGCTTGGCCTTTGAATGTCATATTTAATACAATAACAACTCAACAATCTTCATCATAAGATTAATTATTGATAAAGTATCGACGTACAGAGCATAATTACACACATGCAGCTTTTTAAACACGGCAGCTTTTCTGCTAAAGAGCTCTTCCTCACCAAAGCTCAATAAACGTGTGTCCGTCCAGACACTGTGAAATTGAACTCAGACTATGTGTTCAGTCTCGATGTTTTGGAAAGGGAAACTTAAATTTGCAGTTCCTGTACAAACACATCACACTACAGTGTTTGTGTCAACCTCCCACTCACTAAAAGCTTTGGAGTCTAGTCCTGGAGATATCAATAGCAGGCCTATGTGGTGTTCACGGACAGCTTTATAGACTTTATATGGGGAAAAAATGGGTTGTAAAAGTAAAAACTGGGCTGTCTTTTTATTCAAATTGAGCATTAGCCTACGGACTTTAAAAAATACTTCATGCAGAGGTATACAAGATGATAGGACTGGGCAATAAAACGGTAACAATATATATCGCGTTAGACACGTGATCAATATCAATAGAAAATGCGTCTGATAGAATGTGGATAATTTCACTGAACACTGATCCAGAACCACATTGGCCGCACAACGGCTCAGTGGTCGATGCCTCACAGCAAGAAGGTCCTGGGTTCGATCACCGGTTCGGACCTGGGGCCTTTCTGTTCGGAGTTTGCATGTTCTTCTGTTTCCTTGTTCTCCTCGTGCTTCCACCACCCCCAAAAACATGTACAATAGGTTGCCTTCAGGCCCAGGCCGCCCTTAAAAAAGAGATCTGCGGTCTCAATGGGATTTGCCTTGATAAATAATAGAAAATTGATTTTCATTCAGTTTTTCTGACGTATGTCTTATTGTGTTTTGACTGAGATGTACATGTTTTATAGGGGACATTCAGCAAAATCCACTTTTTTGGCCCTTAAATGCATTTTTTTGTGTACTTGGAGACTCGTAAGTGCAGAAAAGTTGTATTTAGATTCTCCTGGTGCTATGTAGATATCTATATTCTGTTTGGGTCATATTTTTAGTTCATTCAGTTTTCTCTATTTCCTATTACATTTACATTTTATTACATCACAGAATTTGTTGTGGAACTGCTAAATAAGGTCATGGACTTGGGGCTAACCAATTTCATAAATCCGCAGTTCTGCAGGTTCATCGTCTTCATTCTCCTCTGGCTCTGGGTCAGACTCCAGCTCCATCATGTAAGGCTAGAGGAACGGGTCTTCTTTTGTTGACATCTTTTAATTGAGTTGTAAATAAAAAGTTTCTGCGCTGCTAGATAATCATATCTCTGCTATCAAAGAACAAATATGGCCAAACAAGAGAGTGGACAATGATCATTGGGAGAAAAACCTAGAGGTGGGCGGGGTGTGAAGCGCCTCATTTATATTTAAAGAGACAACATCAAAACAAGCTGCTCTCAGATTCACCTCAGAAAAGTGGTAAAAGAGGGGCTTGTGGAGTTACAATAATGAGGAATTCAGACCAAAGCATTGCAGTTCCACTTTATATAGATACCAACTGAATGATTTAAATGATAAAAGAAATCATAATAATAATAATAATAATAATAATAATAATATCCCCTTCAAATGTGAGGCCGTGAGACTACAGATCAGCTGGTTTAAATTAAAATATTGAACCGGCTCTTCACACATCTTATTCCCATGTGCTGACCATGTTTTCTGCTCCTTTTCTGTGACTTTCATTAAATCATTTTAGTGTTTTGATTATCCCCTATGGATGTTTATGCCCAAGTGTGTATGTGTGCAAGTGTAACTAGTAACTGGCTGTTAGCAAAATATGAAATATGAGTTGTGAGCTGCTGGATGAATTTTAATGAAACTCTTAGGAAGTAATTATTGGATGTACAACAACTGATTTAACTTTCGGAGTCATTCTTATACAAGATGGATGCTACAACCAACGTGACCACAACTGTGTTATTGACCTAAATCTTGGTGTGGTAGTAACCGAAAGGCTTTCCTTTTGCATATTTTGAAAGTTAACAGATTACACAAAGTTTTATTTAAAAAATTGCTATTTTTATTAAAAATAAAAACTTTGTCAAATATGTCAAATTCTTGTAAAGACCCAGGGTTGTGAACAGACTGGTGTTGAGGCCAAAAAAAAATGTCAGGGACAGTTTTTGTCATTTCTGCCTTACTGCACATAAAACAAACAGCTCTAAAATTATTCTCATATACATACTAGACATTGTCTCTTTCTCTTCTTTCAGCTGAGGTAATGGAGAAGTTGAGGCACAGGCAGCAGTTTGTGTTCAGCCTTCTGTTATGGCTGTGGTTTCCTAATTGTTCAGCTCAAACCACAGCAGCAAACAGAGCCAACCTGGCACCTACCCCGTCTTTATCCCCTCAGACTGAAAGGCTTAAAGTCCGGCTATCTGGATACCCCCGAAAACACAACGAGGGACGGATAGAGCTGTTCTACAAAGGAGAGTGGGGAACCATCTGTGATGATGACTTCTCCATAGCTAATGCCAACGTTCTCTGTCGCCAGCTGGGCTTTGTCTCGGCTACAGGATGGACTCACAGTGCTAAATACGGCAAAGGCCAAGGTGAGACCAAGCTGAGTCCTTTTCATGAGATTTGGCTTCTTATTTATTAAACTCTTCAGCCATGAGCTGAGCTCTCTAATGAAAGTATGTTGTCCTGTGTAGCAGCTGTTAATACAATTAAACAGTTTTAGTAAATAAAATACTGAAAAAAAGAGATTTCATAATTATACTTCTGCTACAAACAATTTATTTATTTACCGTTTTTTAACCAGGCAAGTCCCATTGAGATCTCAGATCTCTTTTTCAAGGGAGGCCTGGCCTTAAAGGCAATCTATTGTACATGCAAAACAAACAGAATATCAGAAATTCTAATTTGACAATATTTCTTTCAAACTTTGTTTTACTATAGTGATAATTATTGATGACCAACTGGAAATATTTGCTGCAGAAATCCTGTGTGAAACCTGGCTGCCAAAACTTGCAGGAGCTAAAAAACAAGATGTTTAAGTAAAAAAAACAAACAAAAAAAAAAGAAGCTAAAATAAGAAAAATGAAATCTAAAGGTAGCAAAATGCTGGCTTAAAGCATCAAAGGGATTGCTAAAAACTCAGTTAAGCTGCCAGATAAAAGCTAAAATTAGCAAAAGGTTAGCTAAAAGCTCAAAGTAGCAAAAAAAGAAGTGGTAGAACAGTAGGCAAAACATAAAAATAAAAAAAGAACTAAAATAGAATGGTAGCTAAATAATAAAAGTAGTTAAAGGCTAGCTAAAATCTAGCTAAATAAAAAAGGCAGAATCATAAATAAAACAAATGTAGCCAAAAGTTTAGGTCAAAAATAAAAGTAACAAAAGGCTTGCTTAAAGCGAAAAGTACATATTAAAATTAGCAGAGTAGTTAAAAGTAGTTAAAATATATAAGTGACAGAATGGTAACTAAATAATAAAATAGCTCATGGCTAACTTAAAACTGAAAGTAGCAAAAGGCTGTTTAAATATAAAAAGGCAGAATGCTACCTAGAACATAAAAGTAGCCAAAAGTCTAGCTTAAAGCTAAAACGTATCGAAAGGCTATCTAAAAGCTAAAAGTTAAATGTAGCAGAGCTGAAGCTAAAAACTAAAAAGTATTGAAGGGCTATCTAAATCCTAAATGTACTGTACCAGAGCTGTAGCAAAAAAGTAAAATAGTGCAAGATAAAAAATAGTGTAAGCATACTAAAATAAGTTTCAAAGAAAATGTTTTTAAAGAAATTAAAGTGATCTTCATGCATTTCTGTGGCGATCATATTTGTAAATAAAGTTAAATATTTAAAAAAGTTTAGAAGTAGCAGCACCCATGTTTGGAGTGAGCTGAACTTTTTGAAATTAATGTTGCTAAAATTTCATCAAATAAGCAACAGTTGCTAGGTTGCAAACCGTATAAAAAAACGGAAACAATAGTGTGGATGCTGACTCATCAGTCGCAGAATAGAAACTTCAGACCTGAACTGTTTGATCCCCTCTGGCCTGATGTGTGTCAGAGTCTCACTGACTGTCTGCGGCAGGAAAAATCTGGCTGGACAACGTGTTGTGCAACGGAGGTGAGAAGAGCATTGAATTCTGCAAGTCTCGTGGCTGGGGCAACAGTGACTGCACTCATGATGAAGATGCTGGAGTTGTTTGCAGAGACGAGAGGATCCCTGGCTTTGTGGACCCAAATGTTATCGATGTAAGTTATTGTTGAGGATTGAGAGATTTTATGTAACCACAGTGGAGTGAGTGATGCTTGGACTGATTTAGAAGCTGCTTTCAGTTTATGAATGAATATGATTTAGTTTATATTGTTTAATGTAGGAGATGTTTATCACCACAGTACAGCTGTGGTCGTGTTCAAAACATCTGTTTGGAACTTCTTCATTCATTATTGAGGTCAACTCTGTCACTTACCAAAATATCTCAGGAATCACTGAACAGATTTTACTGAAACTTTCAGAAAATAACCAATGGATGTTCATCTACTGATTGACGTTTGTAGCCAACCCAATTCAAGATGGCTGCCACAGCCAATTGAATATTGAAAACAAAAAAATCCATAGCTCAGCTATTTTTACAGGTGTTTATCTAACACTTAATTCAATTCAATTTAATTTGCCAAGTCATAACATACGTTGTCTCAGGGCACTGTACATGAAAAAAAGAATAATCTAAAGAAGAAGCCAGCAGTTTGTGTTGAATCACTTCATCACAGTCTCCCATCCTGAGCAAACAGTGGTAAACTTAGTGAGGTAGTGACTGAGCATCAACCCCTACACGTACTCCAATTGCTACCATGTTGTGCATTTTTTAGCTTTAAACTTTGGCATTAAGTGTCAGTTTCAACCCTATCAGTCTGTTAGCAAAATATCTGATGAACCACCGGACAGATTTTAATGAAGCTTTCTTAAAGTAATGGGCTTTATGCCACAGCCATTGTGACGTACTTCCGTCAAAATTTAAGCCATGAACGCCCCTTCCGGGTCATACCGCTGCGCGTTGTTTTTAGCGTTAGC
>JARVJO010000173.1:759349-772399 GCA_031762555.1 Cynodonichthys magdalenae | reverse complement strand
AATGCAACACTGGATGGAAATAAATCTTGTGACATTGCAGAAGCTTATTGAAACAATGAATGTGTGCCGTAATCAAAGCTAAAGGCGGTTCATTTAAATATTAGAGTGTGTGTCTTTTTTTTTTTGATGGTGACTTTTTTTTGACCGGGCAGTGTATGAAAGATTAGAGCGTGAAATCATTTTAATTCAGTTTTTTTTTTCCCCAACGTTTGCTTTAGTAACTTGGGTTTTTCATTTGTCTTCCCTGCTTTTATATTCTTGTTTGAGTTTGCAGAGATGTGAAATGCAAAGTTAACAACCTGAGCAATAATAAACCAACTTATCACATCTTTGGCAAAACACAATGATTCAGTGCTGTCAGGAAAAAAAAGTTTGTTTTTGTTAGGTTTAATGTTTTTCATTCATCAGACTTGTTAAAATGTATGATTCATCTTGGTATTTCTCTCAAAAACTGGTTATTTGAAAACATTTTTTTCTGATAACACTGACTTTTCCACAACATAGAATATTTGTAGTTGCACTATTCTTGTTTTGATTTCCAGTTTTCCATGCCTTCTGTAGTTACACATGCCAGACTAAAAACTCTAACATATTTTTGACAATAGCAGAGCTTCTATTGTCTGTTTTGAGAGAGTTTTTATCAAATCAAGCTCCTGTGTTGCTACCTCCGGCTTTGTGCTTCTTAACCCCTCATTCTCACACAGATCCGGATCACGGGAGGACGAACCCGCTCTGAGGGCCGTGTTGAGGTGCTGAGCTCTGACTCTAATGGCACACAGAGTTGGGGTTTGATCTGTGGTGAGAACTGGACCACCAAAGAAGCCACAGTGGCCTGCAGGCAGCTGGGCCTGGGCTACGCTAACCAGGGCCTGCAAGTAGGTTTATTAACACGGCTGAGAACAACTTTCTGCAGCTCAAAAAACAATTGCCTTTTTGTACATATGCAAATATAATATTCTGTCAGATGCACTCAGTGGACTTCATCTTTGTTTTAAAGCCTTTAACAACTATTTAAACAGTTAATATCTTACTTGTAGAAAGATTTTAGTACATCTTCAGTTTGGAGAAATACAAGTCTTGAACAGGAATAACAAGCTAATGGCTAGTCTGAATGCATCTATAACCAAAGTGAATTACAACCATTTTAAAACCACTCTGATCTCATATATTTTGATTGCTGGAAACATAATTTTCTGTGTTTGATCAAAACAGCTGTCATTCTGTCATTTCTCATAATAAGATGATCTTAGTCTAAAACCCTTGTATGAAAGGCTGTGGGCAATATGCAATCCTTCAAGGAATGCTAGGCCTTTCAATTTACATAAACGGTGCGTATTTGCAAACACAAATATTGGCAGTAGTGGTAAGGTGTATACTTTCTGTCTGGGATGAATTCTGATTTTTATATTTCTACAGAAAAAAAATAGGTAATGTCAAGTGATGGAGATGAAGTAAAACAAAGACTTGTAATGGAAGTTTGAAGCTTGACACAGGTTTAAGATGGCAGTGATCTGCTTTGAAAGTTGGTTATGGCAGTTGAATTTTATGCTTATTTTGGCAGAAAATTTCTGAATTGCAGTTCAGCAGGACCCCCCCCGTCTGAACTAATAGTGTTACCTTTTACGGCAACTAATCCTGTAATATTATGTAAATAACTGAATTAAGAAACTGACAATATGAATAAAACATTGTTTATATAAACAGCTATGAAATAGTTAAGATTAGAGTTGTTTAGGATGACATAAACTCAGTTTGGTTTTTGCTGCATTTGGACTAGCCATTAGCTTGTCAGTTCCAGTGTTTCTCCTACATGCCATTATTGACCTTGGCTGGACACTGGGGTGGGGCGTGCTAGTGCCATGCTGTTGGTGGTAGGTCCGCCCTCCATGGATAATAGTAGGGGGGAAATGCTGATTCCCGTTAGACTGAACTATTTCTCCAAACTGAAGTTGTTCAAAAAAACTATCTGCAACATGTAAGATGTTGATTGTTCATAAACTGTCCACAGAAACCTACTTAAAAAAACCCAGATGATTATTTTTAATTTTCTTTTTACTGTGAGCAATTTAGGTTGGCCTCTGATTCAGCTCCAAAAATAAGCTTTCTTTTAAAAAATGAGCTTGGATCCAGCCTCTCTGGCAGCGGCAACAGGAGCGTGTTCACTGTCACGTACAATAATGGTGTCTGGCTCTGACACACTCAGGGGAATGTTTAAGTATAAGATGGCCACTGATTGTATTGATCTTAAGTTTGATATGTTCAAATATACGTAAAACACAGTCATACACATTTGTTAATATTTAGATGCTTTACAGAATTTAATTATCTCAAATTATTATAATACATTACTTAAATGTAGATTTACTTCTACATTTATGGTGTGTTTTTTATATTTAATATATATATGTGTGTTTGTGTGCATATGTATTTGAACATGCATCCCATATGACAGAATATTATAATCTCCGTATGAAATATTTATTCTCTACATGAAAGATTTATATATGGTCTGTTTCATGTGAACAAACTAAAAGAGGCACACAGCAGTTTCTAATCAAACTAAGAGCTACTCGCCACCATGACCTCATCTGGAAACCATGTAGATCTTGTTCCCTAGAAGAGACTAACCAAGCTTCTCCTTCAGCAACACGTTTTCCTCTGCCTATGTCTTCCTCTGAGGACGACATATAAACACTGAGGAGGCTCAGTTTAGACAGTTCAGAGACAGGACAGGAAGTGTGTCCCCTGACTGACTCCCAGCAGGACATTTCTGCAGATCCGGATAGTGGGCGGCCGAAGCGGTTATGAGGGCCGGGTCGAGGTTCAGGTTGGGTCCAAGTGGGGCACAGTGTGCAGCACAGGCTGGACCACAAAGGAGGCCATGGTGGTTTGCAGACAGCTAGGGCTCGGCTACTCCATGCATGCTATCACTGTAAGTAAGACGAAAATATAAATAAAAATGTGTTTCTCAGATTATGAATGTTCTCAAGACAAAAGATGTATCACTTTAAAAACATTTGGGACTCCCAGAGTAATACGAACTCATAAAGGAGATATATCATGTTTTTAAATCCTTTTTTTACATTTAAATATTTTAGTTGGGGTCTATGTAAAGTGGAACTGCAATGCTTTAGTCTGAATTTCTCCTTACCGTTACTCCACAAGCCCCTCTTTCATCTTTTTTCTGAGGTGTGTCTCAGATCAACTCATTTTGAGGCTGTCTCTTTAAATCCAAATAAGGCGCTTCATAACTCACCCCTCTCCAGCTCCCAGACCAGTTCATTCCAATTAAATTGAGGGGGTAATGTCTACCTAGCAGTTCTGAAACATTTATTTACAAATTAATTAAAAGAAGTCAACAACAGAAGACTTGTCCATTCAGCCTTACATGTTGGGGCCAGAGTCTGAGCCAGAGGTGAATAAAGATGAAGAAATGTTATTTTTAAAGTCCTTATTTGGTAGTTTTGTTGCAAATAATTTGACATAATAGTTCACCAAACATCATAGAAAATAGAGAAAATTGAACGGGTTCAAAAATGGGACCCAAACAGACTAGAAAGATATCTTTGCATCACTAGGAGAAACTAAATAAAACTTTTCTGCACTCTTAGATACTCCAAGTACACAACAAAAGGTGTTTAATGGGTAAATGGATTTTGCATGATATGTCCCCTTTAACACCAAAAATTAATGTTTCCCCCCTTTTACAACAATTATGTTAAATACTCACTGTAAAGTAAAATGTTGAAACATTTAAGAAACTGCATTTTCTGTAAGGGCTGAATAATTTTTCTAAAATGTTGAGGAATGAATTGCTAACGGAGTTGTTAAAGTTAAACAAGCAAAACAAAAGTTAAAATAAGTAAAACCAAATAATAACTAAAAGTATTAACTGGAAAAACAAAATGTACCAAAACCATAGCAAAAAGCTACATTTAGTTAAACCGTTGCAATAAGCTAAAATTAGTAATACTATAGCTAAGAACTTCAATTAGCATAACTGTATCAAAAGATAAGTTAGAAATTGTGCAAAAAAAGATAAAATTAGTACGACAGTAGCTAAAGTTTTAAGAGCAAATTTGTTGTTAAAAGCTAAAATGATCAAAACAGTAACTAAAAACTAAATGTAGCAAAACACTACTTACAAGCTACAACTAGCAAAACTGTAGCTTAAAGCTAAAATTAACAATACAGTTGCTAAAAGGAGCATAAGAAGAGAAAAACAGCAAATATGCTGAAGTACATGTTTTTGAAGGATTTTGCAGACCTCTGTGTTTTTATTAGAAAAAACTCAAAGTATAAAAGTAAAAAATATTGGCACACTTCCTGACTGAGGTAAATGTTTTGATATGTAGCACGTGGAAGTACATGAATTGTTTTTGAACAGGTTATAAGTTCTGTTACCATGGTGATCTCTAACATTCTTGATTTTGAATATTCCAGTTTTCAACTACACATAAGGCTCTTTCACAAAACAGCGCAGCGAAATTGCCGCAAAGACCAGTTTGTGTTTATGCTGCCTCTTTTCACATCTTCCACAGATGTGAACTTTCAGAAACGTGAAGCAGAATTTAATGCGTTAAATGTGTGACGGATGTTTCTGTTGTATCATTTTAAAAAATTTTAAACAAAATGGGAAGTAGCTGTGCGTCATCATTAATATTTTCTTCAATAATAAATCTGTTTTTCTGTTGTTTAATCCTGCAACCTGCTGGTTCCACAGACCAGATGTCATCCCTTCATTACAGTATTGAGCTGCAGAGATGACTTACATTTTCACATGTTGGCCATTACGGCTCTGTTACTACCTCACTTCATTGCACAAAGGAGCATCTGGTGGGTTGGCTTCAACCCCTTTTTCTACCTAATCAGAAATCTCATCGAGGTGGCCAGGAGTCATCCATGTCCTGTCTTCAAGTGTTTTGTGAAAGAGTCTTTGCTGACGAAGTAGGAAATTTTGCTTTGTAGTGTACCCCTCTGGTTCCAGCCTCCTGGCAGCAAACAAAAGCCCTGTCTCCATGAGCTCAATTCAACTCTATTCACTTCGGGTCGGTTTTGCTCACTGTGGGTGTGTCTCCACTTCAGTGTGTCCATCACTCTGTGGGTGTGATTATGGACTGACCAATCCCAGCGGCTTCGACTGTTGTGTTAAAAAAAAAGCCATTGTGGTCTTACCGTTCTGACTTTACTTTTTTTTTTATTTTATCTTTTTGTTGTGGTGCTGTTTATAAGAGCTTGTGTAACCGTGGGCGGCCAGTATATGTTTGAAACCTCCCGGTTATCTGCTCAGCTTCGTCTCCTTCACCTTTCTCCAAAAAGTGTTTACAAGTTCTGCCTTTCTCAAGATCGCCAAAAAGTAGGGATGCACAATATATCGGCATTATTATTAACGCCCGATATTGATTTCCCACTTTTTAGCTTTGTGTTTCTGTTTTGGGAGGGGAGATGGTTGGTTGAGCGGCATCAGTTTGATCATGATAGTGATATTGATGCTGCGTAGCCAGGAATAACTGAAGTAGGGAGTCATGTCAGAGGTCTGGTCGTTCATTTACAATATCAAAAAAAGACCCAAGTGTGTTTGTACGTATATGTATAATATAATTTGTTTAATATTGGTAAATATCGGTTATCGGCCATAAATATATTGGATATCGATATCGGCTGAAATTTTCATATCGGTGCATCCCTACCAAAAAGTTTTAGATGGTGCGATACGACGACGTGGTGAAAGCAGTGATAAAACCGTGTGCTCGTATTCCAAAACAAAAGTGTCTCTCTCCAGGAGGAAGTTTGCAGAAGTAACACCTTTCCTCCATCAATCAATCCTAGAGCTAATCTACAGGCAGCATTCTGCTGACGTCAAAATCCTAAGCGTGCTGTATTCGCTTCTATCAGCTTCGAACCACCAGCAAGGAGGTTCTGAAACAGGGCGGTTGAGCACGCTTGGAACCTAATGGAGACGCATTCATCCGAGCCGAACTGCTTACAAGCGTGTGGAGATGGGGCTAAAATTAAATCCTCATAGCATAACTACAGTATCCAAGTGTTACGAGTGTTATAATTTTAAAATATTTAAGAATATGCCAAAAACAAATTCAAGTAGTAAAGAACTACTAGATTTTTTTGTAATAAAGTTGTTTTAGACTTCGTTTAGCTCAACTCTGACCAGCCATTAGCTCATCGATTCAGTCACTTACTTTCTTTGAACGGAGTCTGATAAAAAGTTATCTATAGCAGTTAAGATACTGACTGGTCAAAACCTTTCCACAGAACCTTGTTCTAAGTATTTCTGTCATCTTAGTCTTAAAACAGTATGTTCTCATTTGACAGCCAAACATGTGTTTGTCAGAACAGAAAGAAATAACCCTCTGACCTCTCTACAGCTCCACGTGTGGATGATTAGCTCTGATCAATGTGTGCGTTTGCTTTTCTTTGTGTGTTTTTTTTCTCCTCTTGATGTCTAAGGAAACCTGGTATTGGGATAGCAGTAATGTGACAGAGATGGTGATGAGCGGCGTGAAGTGCACAGGAAGCGAGATGGCTCTGAGTCAGTGCCAGCACCATAAAACTGTCAGCTGCCAGAAAGCAGCTGCGAAGTTTGCAGCAGGAGTCATCTGCTCAGAGAGTGAGTTAGAGTAAAAATTTAAAAAAAGGAAATAGAAGGTTTTTATTAGTTTGGAAACATTAAATTTCTCTTGAATGGGAAAGATGTCTTTTACAAAAACTTAAAAATAAGTATACACATTATTTTATATATACTGTATATCTTATATAGAATAAGCACTACGAAATAGCAGAGAAAACAACATTATTATTCTTTCCCCTACTCTGTGTCCAGCGGCTTCAGACCTGGTCCTGAATGCATCTCTGGTCCAGCAGACAGTCTATATAGAGGATCGTCCTCTTCATATGCTTTACTGTGCTGCTGAGGAGAACTGCCTGTCAAAATCTGCTGCTAAGGCCAACTGGCCCTACGGGCATCGCCGGCTGCTTCGTTTTTCATCCGAGATCCACAACATCGGGCGAGCTGACTTCAAGCCAAAGGCAGGACGGCACTCGTGGGTCTGGCACGCTTGTCACGGGTAATGTAATCAATAGGGAAGCATGACCCATAGTCAATGATTTTAGATCTTCATTTGCCTTCTGTGTGGAGTTCCTCTGGGTACAATGTTGGGCACTGTTAATTTGTCTTTACTTGCTTCCACTTGGCTTCATTTTTAGGAAGCGTGATATCCATTTCTACTGCTGTGAGGAAGACAGATTTATCTGCCTCTTAAAAGAAAGGATGCCCTGTCTGTCAGACCCTTATTTGACTGCCTTGATGGGATTTGAGCATTTGAAGTCTCAATTTTTGAAATTTCACTAAGAAGCAAGTTGAAGTGTTGGTTTTTGGTAAAACTTCAGATTCTGCCTCCTGGTTCTCTTCACCAGTACATCAAACCAACTGTCAAAATTTCTTTTATTCAACAGCAGTTGGTAAATGTTGTTAAATCTAGTTTTTTTTTCTTCTTTTGAAGCAACTGGCCAAGATACGGTTATTTCTTTTGTGGCATCTGTTTGAAACAGTGGCCCATGCCTCCGTTACAACATGGCTAAACTGTAATGCTCTGTATTTTGTCTGTCATCACCCATTTACAGACGATACAAAATACTGCAGTACACCTTTTATAACTAGAAAAAAAAATTCAACCACATCACATCCTGTGTTTGCCTTGTGATTTTGTTTACTTTTAGTGTTCTCCTTGTTTTCTCTTCAGTGTATGCTTGTCTGTGTGTTCTTTTCCTGCACACCTTATCCACATGTCTTCTGCGTTACCTTGCAATACTTTTTGCGTTTCCTCACAAAAGTTGTTTATCACTGTTGTGCCTGCCGGTTTATTAACAAATTCACATGCTCACATTAGCAAGTTAGCCTGCTACTTTAATTCAGCTTCGTAATGACTAGATCACATAGACACGCATGTATGTATGTAATATGCCAATATTTTAACAGTGCAGCCACGCAACATTGATGTCAATTTCCCAAACTTGTGGCTACACATCCTATTTTAATAACCGGATATTTCAAAATAAAAGTCTGATTTAATTCAGTTCATACAAAACAAACTTTTGCGAGGGAACGCAAAAGAAAAAAAAAAAACCATGTCCCCTCGTGGGCTCCGTAAAAACCTACTACAAACCTGACAATTGTATTATATGAAAAGGTGATTCCTGTTTTTAATTCTTTTTAGTTTTTATCGAATTAATGTTTACTCTATAGCACATTGTTCTTTTGAGGAGTTTTAAATAAAATTGAATTAGAATTAGAAGTTTCTTTTAAGAAAAGGTGCAGTTGTGATTAACTTACACCCTTGAAGTAAATCATGTCTTCAATTAGTAAAAAGGTGGAAGAAAATAAAGAAAAGTAGTTGTTTTGGCCAAACAATTTAACTTGTATTTTTTTACCTAATCTACAGTCACTATCACAGCATGGATATCTTCACTAACTATGACCTGCTGAATGCAAATGGTACGAAGGTGGCAGAGGGCCACAAAGCCAGTTTCTGCCTCGAGGACACAGACTGTCAAGAAGGTGAGTCTGAAGCTCGGTTCAGAGTTTTTATCATGTAACAGTTTATGTCAGCATTAAGTAATCTAACACATAATTGCTAACCTAGATACTAGTTTACATTTTGGCCACCTAGTTATTCTAAGTGAAAGATTTTTCTCATCAGAAACGAATCGATAAATGTATTTTAGGCCTGTCATTAGTAACGCACGGCCTGTCTGTTGCATTTAGGTGTTTCTAAACGATACGAGTGTGCCAACTTTGGTGATCAGGGCATCACTGTGGGCTGCTGGGATCAGTACCGACATGACATCGACTGCCAGTGGATCGACATCACGGATGTCAAGCCTGGAAACTACATCATGCAGGTGAAAATGTGGCTTAAAGTGTAAAACACAGGAAGTACTTCTAGTCAGAGAGAAAAACTGAATCTAAACGCAGTATTAGAAACTTTTAGCTTAAGATCCACTGATTTACACATCTGCAACATGTCCACATAAACACTCTGTTTCTATACATGTTAAGGCTTATCGTATGTTAGGGATGACTCTCAGCTACGACCACATCCAATTTTAACACAACCTCCGTACAATTGGCTGAGTTATACACATTTTTCTTCCTCTTAAAGGGATCTCTGACTAGTTGTAACATTAAACTTTATTTGATAAACATTTACTTCAACTATAAAATGAGATTGGTTTTATAAATTAAAAATGTATATTGTCAAACAGATGTTGCCATGTTATTTATGCCACAAAGCATTTTGAGTAAATGATTTATACTGGCTGCTCCGGTGCGAGCTCCATCCAGCTTGAAGGTTAATTTTGGACAATGGCTGACGTTGAGCCTTTTTAATTGAAACCACAGTGTGTTGACGGAGAGGAGAATGACAGAAACAGAAAATGATGAAGGACAACAGAGCTGCTTCATGGAAGAACCTCAGCTTTAGCCTTTTAGCTTTCGTGTTAGCTCGTGAGCCATGGCAGCCATCTTGAATTAGTTGATTCCAAAAGTTAATCAGTTGAAGTTCAAGGAAGGCTAAGTTCTTAATGTTGAAATGTTTTTACACTCCCCAAATATTTTACTTTATGTTTCACTTCAGGTTGTGATCAATCCAAATCACGAAGTGGCTGAGAGCGACTTCACCAACAACGCCATGAAGTGCAACTGCAAATATGACGGGCATCGGATCTGGTTCCATAACTGCCACATCGGTAAGCAGTCAGAAACACAACTATCCAGTTATTTTTAAAACACGGTCCTAAAATCATACTACTTTTTTTGTTCTTGTAGGTGATGCCCTCAGTGAGGAGGCAGAGAGGAGGTTTGAAAAATATCCTGGACAGTTGAACAACAGGATTTCCTAATCAACTACATTTGACTTAACAACATGACAAAGTGCTGATTGAAACAAAAACCAAACTAGCTCAGGCAAAAAGACAAAACCCCGTTTTTTTAGGTGCCAACATGAATTCCTACCACATTATTTTTAATTAGTATGTTTTGTTAATATACTTGAAGTGGAAAAGTGGGTTTCTCTTGCCAGCGTGAGCTTATTCTTTTTTTAAAATAGATTTTATAAAGCCATACAGTCTGTGTATGACAAATGTACAGCTATCTTTTTTTTTTTTTTTTTTGCATTTCAGATCCTGAATGAAGTCGTAGTTTTTAAATTTTCAAATACAACCCCAATTCCAGAAAGTTGGGATGTTTTAAAATTAAACAAAAACAGGATCCAATAATTTGCAATTCTCATTAACCCATATTTTCTTCACAATACAACATAATAAACATAAAACAAGTGGTACAAATAAACAGCTGGAGGAGCATTTTGTAATTAGGTTTATTGGCATCAGGTCAGTGAAAGGATTGGAGATAAAAATGAGCCGTTTAGAGGCTGAATTTCTCAGGAGTAAAAACAGGCAGAGATCTCAGATCTCTTTTTCAAGGGAGGCCTGGGCCTGAAGGCAACCTATTGTACATGTTTTTAGGGGTGGGGGAAACCAGAGTACCCAGAGAAAACCCACGCAAGCACGAGGAGAACATGCAAACTCCGCACAGAAAGACCCCAGGTCTGAACCGGGGATCGAACCCAGGACCTTCTTGCTGTGAGGCGTCAGTGCTAACCACTGAGCCGTCGTGCCACCAAATCTATGAAAAACCCTGTCTAAAAATAGTGGAATCTGTCAGAATAATGCTAAAAATTAGACGACTTTGAATATCATCATCAGTTTATAAAAAAAATTAAGAACCTGGAGAAATCTCCACGCTTGTGGGCTTTGTAACACTTCCACAAATCAGTATCTCTAAACAGTTCACTTTGCCATCCACAAATGCTGGTTAAAGCTCTATCATGCAAGAAAGAAACCATATATGAACCCCGTGCAGAAACACCTTCATCTTCTTTGGATCAAAGCTCATTTAAAATGGACTGAGGCGAAGTAGAAAACTGACCAATGAGCAGTTTGGTCATATAAATCAAAATTTGAAATTTATGTCATCTGTACTAAAGAGAACCATTTGGCCTCTCATCTGCACAGTTAAAAAGTCTGCCTCTCTGATGGTATGGGCATGCATTAGTGCCTATGGCACGGGCTGCTTAAATATATGTAAAGGCGCAGTCAGTACTGAAAAGTATATGCAGGTTTTAGAACCTAAGCTTTTTGTAGGGAATGATTTGGCATCCTTCTAGAAGGTGACCTATAGCCTATTATGGTCAGAGGATTTCTATTATTAGTGACCAATGTGGACGCAACTTTTATATTGGGTTTTACAGCACCTGGCATTCCCAGGTGGCCTCCCATCCAAGTGCTAACCAGACCTGACCCTGCATAGCTTCTGAGATCAGACGAGACCCTGGCGTCTTCAGGGTGGTATGGCTGCACTTTATTAGGGAAGGTCTTGCATATTTCAGCAACACCAAATCACATACTGCATCCATTACAACGGCAGGGATTTGTAGAAGAGTCCAGGTGCAGAACTGGTCTGCCTGCAGTCCAGACCTCTCACTAGGTCATTTGATGCATCATGAAAATCCCAAATCTGTAGGAACAGCTAGAATTCTACAAGACTGTTTCTAAAAATTCCTTCAGAAAGGGAAACATGACCGTGTCCCAAGTTTGAGACGTGTTGCTGCAAATTAAAAAAAAAAAATTCTGTTACCTAATTTTTCTGTAAAATGTTTAAACATTTGATCCGTTTACTCTGTTCCTTTATAAATAAAATATGGGTTTATGAGATTTACAAATCCCTGCATTCAGTTTACATTTTAAACAACGTCCCGACCAGTTTGGAATTGAGGCTGTACTTTATTTGCTTTCAGTAAGCAAATCTGTGAGCTCGTTTCATTTGCTTTGGAAGACAAAAAAAAACAAATCTCAGGCATCACGGGAGACCAATGCAGCTCAGTGATAAGTCTCACTTCTCTTAAACTCAAGACCAAACGGAGGATAATGAACCAAAGGGGCCAGCCTTTGTCTCTTCAGGCTTTTTACGCAAACATTTCCATTAAATGTAAACAAATGTGCTCAAGAGAACACTTTATCTCAAATTTGTGTGATATTTGGATGCTACCAGTTACAAAAGCTACAATATTTGTGAATGTATGTACTTCCAGTATTAAGGTGCTCAGAATCTGTTAACAAATATTGTCAAAACAAAAAAGCTGTTGAACCCGTTTGAAGCCACGTGCTGCTTCAGCCTGTTTTAATGTTGTAGGATCAAACAGGAAAAAAAATGCATTGAATAAAAAAATGTGTTATATGTATGCTGATATAACCACACCTTCTGCACTAAATAAAGCTTAACAGAAACAGTAAATATTATGTGACTAAAATGATCCTGTAAGAAGCTTTTTTTACGGGGCAGTCCGGTGACGTTGGATAAAAAAAAATAACGTGGCCACGAGATAATGGCTTTGTTTTATTTATTTTTTTGAAGCTCAACACTCAAAACGGGCTCCTCTCACACCTGCGTAGAGTCGAAGTTATGTCACGTTCAAGAACACAAAAAAAATGTTTGACACACTTGGAGCATTCAATGCCTTCCTGTAAATACTAGTACAATAAAAATCAAACCGTTTGAACCACGGAGGTATACTCTTTAGATTAAACATATACCAAAAATAAATAAAATGGTGTGGGGTGCCTTTAAACAGTTCAACACAAAAACAATTCAAGTTCACTGGATGGGCTTCGTAAATTTTGTAATATTTCCAGCTTGGAAAAAAAAAGTATTTTTTGTTTATGTTGCCCACGTCTGAGATTGTGTCTTTTAGCAACATGTCATAAAACAAATTAATTTCTGTCTCTACAATTTGCTTCAACTCTGTCAGTTTTACACAGACCTAAATGTTTGATGGGGTAGTGGCTGGGAATCATTCATATGCATAATATACATAATGCTATTTTTCACAATAAGAGTGTAGAAAAATTGCGATATTCAAAAATTGTATGTCTGAATAATTGCAGGAATCCACTGGATTTCTCTCAAAAGCTTTATTC
>JARVJO010000173.1:737398-757249 GCA_031762555.1 Cynodonichthys magdalenae | reverse complement strand
GCTAAGATACTGCGCAGAACCCTCAAGCTCCCAGGCCTCTGGTAGAGGACCCGAGCTGAGAGAGAGAGACCACCCGCAGTGGGTGAGAAGGGATTTTTTTATTTTTATATATATATCTTAAAGGTTTGTCTGATTTTTTTCGGTTGGATTAACTAACATTAGACATTTCAGTGGATTTTCGACGTGAACATTTTTGACCCTCAAGCGTTGCCGTTGTATACGCCCACATTATGAGACGGGCGCCATGAAACGGGAGTCTTCAGGCTGCAGCAATACCCGTCTCGAGTTTTTCACAAATGTCACTGCAGACTTGCTCTTAAGCTTATAAAGATCCACCATGTTCATTTTCAAGTGATTTTACTGTTCCATTTTGGAGAAATTAATTCTGAGAGATCTTCACTGTATCCTACACAGGCAACATTTTGGAAAATTATAAAAAATAAAGAGGCCTCGTTATCAACAAGTTTCACTGCAGACTTGTTCTTAAACTTGTAAAGAATGAGTGGGTTTGTTTTCAAGTGATTTTACTGTAGCATTCTTTTTGAATTTTGTATAATGTGTTGTTCAGTGCAGTGTGTCCAAATCCAAGTCTGCTTATTAATCTGTCTTCTCTTCTGTTCCAGTTCTCATTTCTCCCACTTGTCTCTGAATCCTGCAGTGGTGGGATGTAACAAAGTACAAGTACTTTGTTACTGTACTTAAGTACATTTTTGTGCCACTGAGAGTGTTCTGACTTATTGCATTTCAACATGGTACTGCAGCTGGTCAGTGGCAGAAAGGAGTACTACAGAGAGTGATCAATAAGGCCCAGAAGATCATCGGCTGTCCACTGCTCAGTCTAAGGGACCTGTTCTGCTAAAATACTGAAAGACTTTCCATTCTGAAAATCATCTTTTCCAACAGATGCCTTCAGGAAAACACAACAGGTTCCTCACATCCAGGACAAACAGACTAAAAACAGTTTCTATCTCAGCTCTGTACGGGAACTGAATGAAGCAAACATGCACACACATGAGTTTTTAAGCTGTTTGGGGACTTGAAATAATCTGTTCTATGTTTTATACCTCATAAATATATTTTGTGTAGGTTTATTGAATCTTTTTGTTGTGTTATTTTGTGTGTTTTTATTGTGGTTAGGCACCTTAAGGATTGCTGCTCAATTTGGTGGTACTTCTGTACAATGACAATTAAGCTAAAAACCTATATGAGCAGGGGCCTCGTAGCTGGGCCCATGCTCTCCCCAAAAATACATTTTCTTGCTCAGGTGCACATCTATTCCAACTTCTCCAGAACAACCAGTTATTCATGTGGATGCTGAACTGTTCGGAGGCATTTTCCTCCCTCAAGCAGGTCCTTATGAATGCTCCTGTCCTCACTCCCCCAACAGCCTTGCCTTTTGTTAGCAAGGGAGCAGTACTGTCACCGGTGGGACCAGACAACACGTTCTCACTCCCAACTCGTCATATTTGGCTGCTTGTTCAGGCTCCCTTGGCGTCATTTATTAACGCAGAGGGTACCCCCTCTCGTCAAAATGTGACATGTGGGGAGCGCTCATTGAATGCTATACAGCTCCCTAAATGTTGGAAACTGACAACATGGGAACGTGGAGGTTTTGAAAAGCAAAAAATAAAACTATCCGTGCCCAGCTGATGCATTTGTAGCCTACATGCAGTGGCGGCTGGTCCATAGGGGGCACAAGGCAAACCAAACCAATATAAACCCTGCCATTTCTATTCCATATTTCATTATTAAACACATTACAAGTCAAATCACACTTATGTCACAATCTGGTTCCAAATTTAACAAGTTTACATCATCTAAATCCCCTAAGCCATGTTTAATAATTTCGTGTAAGATTCAAATTTGAAGATAATTTATGATAAACACTAGCCGCGTTTCCATTGACTGTGAAAATGCTTAAATTAAAATGTAAAAAAAAGTTTGCTTAATGGAAACACCTCAATTTTGAAAAAACTTCCTTTTTTCAACAAAATGGTTTTGTGCTAGGATGAGGTGGCTTTTCGGCCGTATCGAAATTGTTTTTTTTTTCTGCAAAACTGCAATGGAAACACTTTTTTCGCAGTATGGGAGTCACGTGATCAACAACCGGATGTTTCTACTGGCGAAAAAGACGTAGAAGAAGACAACAGGAATGCGAGAACAAACATATTCACGCGTAATAGCATTTCCTACTTAATGGAAACACCGCAGTTGGTTTTTCTTGTTTGTTTGTTTTTTTTTATTGAAAAAAGATGCACAATACAAAATTCATATTTGACAGTCACCAAATGCTATAGTAAAATAGAACAGTGAATCGAGGTACAATAGACTAAGAAAATAAAATGAAAAATTAAAGAAGAGGAAAAAAAACCCCAAAACTGTGTTTTTTTGACATTAACAGAATATCGACAAAGTTTTGCGCACATTTGCAACGGAAACGCAGCTACTGTCACACTACTGCCACCTTCTGGGAAGAGAAAATCCGTTGCGTCCAAATGAAGATTGTTTCTGTTTCAGTTGGTCCAATGCTCTTTGTAGTCCACTCAAAAGCAAAATAAACCAGGTGAAATATATATTAAAAAATACTCTTGGGAAAATAATGCAAACACAAATTGAAGACTTTTTTATGGTGTTCAAAACATCTGAAAGCTAAAAACAACTGATTTGTGCACTTTTTAAATGTTTAAAGCCCCTGACTTTTGTTCATGTGCTCGAATTGATAATTGCCTTGTACGGATATTTTTAATAAAGTTGTTTTATTTATTTATTTTTAAGCAAAGGCTGTGTTCCTTTCTCATATTCTTAAAAGTGAGCTTTACCATTTAGTTGCAGATTTAATTTTTACATTAGGATTTCCACGTTTTGATTTGGGATTTATTATTTAATATTTAAATGCAACATTTAGGAAAAAAAGCTAAATAACAATAAAATGTTAGTGGAAAAATGTTTAACTCCCTTTTAGTTGAGCTAAATAATGAAAATGTAGTTTTTAACATTTCATTTTACACACGGCTGGTTTTATTAAAATAACATTTCTGACTTGACCCAAATCACACCACTGGATTAGTTATGATTGTAAAATGGAAAATGATCTCTGTTTGAACTGTGTCTTTAATCTCAGGATTTTCTCCATTCATTAGAGAAATATGAATGAAATGCACAAAAAATAACACACACATGATATTTATGGGTGTTTTTAATAGTCATATTTTGCACCACACCAACAAATATCACAACTGAAGAGTCCCTTTTGTACAAATGTCTTCAGATGTCCTACAAATATTCACAACAGAAGATTAGAAACATGTGAAACATCAAACATAAAGTTTATTTCAAAGCAAACAGGCAACAGGGTCTGCATGGGTCAGTATCTTCTGCTAATAAAAATAAAGATATTACATCCAGACATCCTGCGTCATTACAACATCTTCTCTTCCTTCTCCCACGGAACTGGATCCTGCTCGTCGTCCACGCGCGTGTTCCTGCGCCCCGTCCAGAAGTGCTCCACGTCCGGGAAGGTTTTGTCCTCCTGCGAGAGCGCGTTGGCCACGTCGTTGGCGCCCACCTCCGCGCCGTTCCCCTCGGCCTGAGGGCACTTTTTGGGGGGCTTCTGACCCCTGCAGGTGGCCGCGAGCCACATAGAGACCAGTCCCTGGCGCACGTCGTCGTACATGGTCATGAGGATGACCGGAGACAGGGCGCTGCACGCGTAAAGGAGCACCTGCGCAAACATCACCAGGCCCGCGGGAGGTTTGGGGTAGCCGAGTCTGATCCAGGTGAAGGTCCCCCAGTCCGGCAGCAGCATGAGCCCCAGGGAACCACTTTGGCACAGTAAAACCAGGACCACCTTACTCTGGTGCTGCGGGCTAGGCGCGTGGTTCACCGCGGTGTACAGGGTCTTGGTGTAGAAGGCGACAGTCAGGATGACCGGCGCCACGAACGCAGCTGTGGGATAAATCTTGTAGAACAGGCTCATAAAGTCCGAGGCGCACACGGGCATCTCCGAGACGCAGACTTCGTCTCTGCCGTGCGGCAACAAGGAGGCGAAAAGCATCTGCGGGATCGGGAACATCATGGAGACGATCCAGATGAACGCCAGGGCTCCGTGGATCCACGTCGGGCTGGACGGGGGGCGCGAGGGGACCAGGGTGTGCTTGGCTCGGGTGGTCGTCGCCAGGATTAAAGTTTTTGCCACCACACAGGAGTGCTGGAACCAGTCCGTGGTGCGGCACACAAACCCCCCCATGGTCCAGGTCTGCTTGTAGTAAGTGACGGCGCGCACGGGGGCGCACAGCAGCAGGATCACCAAGTCCGTGGAGGCCAGGGAGGCGAGCAGCGCCTTCACCTCCGAGCCCCGGCCGGTCCGGAAGTCGCGGATGAAAATCAGCAGAACCAACAGGTTCCCAACGGCTCCGGACACGCAGATCCCGATCAGGATGACGGGCATGGCGGTCCTGGTGTCCTCTCCCTGGAGAAGTTGGATCCCTCCGACAAAATCGAGGAAAGTCACGTTTGCTGGTCGATCAATATCCATTTCTTCAAAAAGTGGAGACTTTATAGTTTGGATTCTATAGAACCAAATAAGCTCCGACAGAAAAATCCTGGAGAGAGAGAGAGAGAGAGAGAGAGAGAGAGAGAGAGAGAGAGAGAGAGAGAGCGAGGAGGGGGGAGGAAAGGAGAAGCTGCCCCACGCGCCGCGGTGCTGAGACTGGAACAGAGAGGTGTGTGTGTGTGAGTGTGTGTGTGTGTGTGTGGGGGGGGGGGGGGGGGGTGTTGCAGGTAGGTTCGCTATTTCAAGGGCTGCCATTTAGCCTCGTAAGCCGTCACGTCACTTTATCAGTGTGGCTGAAAAAATATAATGAGTCACCAGCTGACTCTGCTCTACCACTGTTTACTTGTTGAAAATATGTCACGTGAATAAAACAAACTCTAAAAGGCACCCAAAAGTGCTTTTCAGTGAGAGCTTCCTGCTCTTGTTATCTTTGCTATAGGCTGTTAAGTATAAATCACATATGTCAAACTGAAGGGTTGTGGGCCAAATGTGGCCCATCACTGGCTCCAACAACCATGCCAGGCCGGTGAGTGTATATTTATCACTCCTCCAGTGGGAATTCCCTGTTAGAAAGTGGGAGAATTCAGAATTGAAGATGGCACTTACCACATCTCATCAATGAGAAAAACTCTCTTACTCTTACTTTTAATAGTATTTCTGTATTATTTAGTTCACATTTAGTCAGTCAGTCATACATGTAGTACTTTTCAGTGTTTATATGAGGACCTGTTAAAACACTGTTTCTATGCATGAAGTACCACTTTGAGCTTGGTTATTGTTTGTTAGCGGTGCTTGAGACAAGGAACATGACGTTTTATGTTTAGTTCAGTTTGGTTTATATGGTCCAAATCTGTCAATGCCACAACTGGCATGGTTGTGGTTTGGTTTATGTGGTGCTGGCACATGCATGGACCACCTCTGGCAAACCACATCTGGGTCATTCTTTGCAATATCTGGCTAGTGTTAGTGCCTTGTCAGAACTGGGCCAGACAGATTTTGCTTAGTGGGAACACGAAGGAGCTCACATTGAACTTGGTTTCCATTTGTGCTAATCAAAATGATTCTTTTGAGTAAAAAAAAAGGACTAACGGAGAGAGATCATATATTTTTAAGGTTTGGACCTTGGTGTGGCCCATCCTGTACCTGTGTTCTCATCTTTTATGGTAAACAGCATGTTCCTTGACTTTGACTCGTTAAAGAATAAATGACCCTTAATCAAAGATCTTGTGATTTTAAAGTCAGCATATGTTGCTTTAAAATTTTAATACTTGCCATCATAAAAGTGTAAATAGGCTTTTGCCAGAGGCACTGATATGACCCATCACAGAGCCCGGCCTTTTGGAGCTGTTGCTCTTTTTAGATTAGTTCACATTTTGCTGAGTCATGTTTCTCCTTAGTTTTGTTTTACTTTAATAAAGTTGTTTTGGTCTCCATCACCTGCCCTCCGCTACCAAGCTGTCCTTTACCTTTATTTTCACCATAAACTGTGATAGAAATGGATGTTGTTAAATCATGAAATTAAATTTAGCAAATAATGGGGTGGTTTGCATAAATTTTAAGATTACTAATGTTGCTGTTTCATCTTTAAGTGGACAAGAGGGATGTAACATTGATCCTAAAACCAATGATAATTCCTCATGGTGCCTTGAAAAAGTGTTAATTTCCATTTTCTTAACAACTTTATTCCTGTCAGGTATGTTCCTTGGTCTTCATGATGCTGTTAAATTATTATTGTCATGTAACAAACCTCTAAGGCCTTCACAGGAAACCTGGATTTATACTGAGATTAAATTGCACACAGGTGGATTCTCCTTTACACTTATTTAATGAGGTGAACTCTAAAGGCAGTCAGTCGCACTGAAGCTTAACTATGGGTAGCAGAGGAAAGCGGAGTGAAAAAAAGTTAAAAACCCTTTTAATTCCCTTTAGAGCTATGAGGTACTTTGCTGGTCAGTCACATAAAATCTCAGTAAAACACTGAAGATTATGATTGTAACATGACAAAATGTGGGAAAGCTTAAAGGGTTACGATCATGTCGCCTTCTGAACAAATTATTTTTTAATATTTTGAAGCAACATGGAGCAGATAGAAAATAAAGAATGGAACTAAGTCAGCTCTCATTGTGATTCAACACAGAAATTTGTATTTTGGATCGACTCTTCCTGCTTTCATTCATAAAGTTTAACAACAGGTATACCAAAATAAAAAAAAAAACTTTTCTTACAGGAAAATAGAAGAAAAACAAAACTCCAAAACATATTTGAATTGAAAATAGAAGCTAAATGAACATGAAGAAGGAAACTCTAAACTCAGGGTAATTATCCATCTAACTGAAGAGTGAGGTGTGTTTGCTCGCCCCAAAGAGCAGCCGGATGGTGAAGCAGAGGGTGAGGGTGGTATAGTGGAAGGTGGGGGGTAGTGTAGGGGTGGGCAAGAAGCGAGGTGAAGGGTGTGTGTGGGGGGGTTGAATGTAGGGAAGTGAGGGTGCCCACTCAAATGCTGTCACCTCCTCTAAGAGGGCCCCGTTGCTAGGAGACAGGCCCTGCCATCACAGCATGGGGCAAGGAAGACGGGTGAGGTGTCGTGAAGCAGAGTGGGATGTAGAGAGGCTTTAAAGAGACTCTGGAGCTTCTGATCCGATGAAGGATCTGTGTGACTGACTGGTGAAAAGAGTGGGGGATAAAAACACCTCGGTGGTCTTTAGAGGCGTGATATTCTAACACAAGCAGGGGTGCAGCGCTCACAGCGTGCAGTCATCAGGGATAATTAATGTGTTCAAGGCTGAGGGCACAAACAGCTTATATCTATACAGCTAATTCTGCTTAAATATTTTCTTAATAAAAATTAAAACTGATCTGTTAAAAGCTGTAACAAGTGAAGCGTCTAAAGGCTACAGCCAGCACAGCATTACCTGAAGTTTGATGATTTCACTCGGTGCACAGCCAGGATGAAGATCAGTGACTACAAGTCTAAAGCCATGGTTCTCAGGTGGGCAAAAGGTGGATGTCCAGGAAGAAGGAAGGGTAAAGATTTCGAGGCATACTAGGAGTGGGGGTGGGGTAACTTCCTCTGCTGCAGCTGGACTCAACTTCAGGGTGTCAGGATTCATGTTCTCTGTTGATTTGTTTATGGTCTTTTGTCATCAGATCATCAGGATTATTTGTGATTTTTGGATTCTTGTGTTGATTTTTCTTACTTGTTCTTATTCTTTTGTATTTACTGTTCAGTTGAACCACTGTGTTCCCATCCCTCACTCATCCTAAAGGGCTTAGCATGGTCGATCAGCAGCCGACCAGTCGACACGCTGTTACATTGTCGTGGGAGGTTCGTTTTTGCACACGCCTGCTATCGTCCAAGGAGACACATGGTGCAGAGCTCCTTAAAAACCCCTCCCACTTCTGTCACAGCACAGGTTTCTTCACTCTGCGCATGTGTCGAACTCCGGTCCTCGAGGACAGCTATCCAGCATGCTGTCTTGTTTCCCGCTCAAACACACCTGATTTGCATGAATGGATGATTACCAGACTTCTACAGAATTTGCAGAGGTAATTGAATCACTAAATCAGGTGCGTTGGAGCAGAAAAAATAGAAAACTTGCTGCATAGCGGCCGTTGAGTACCTGTCTTACACCCTTTTGCTACAGTCACCAATATCCACTGTTATAAGTGTCTAGAGGAGTCGTATAGATAGACGTAGCTTCTGATGCCCACAGACTTCTGACCAATCACACAACACTTGAATTTGCCATGGGTGATGAAACGTTGGGTTGGGTCTTGTGACAAGAAGAGGCAGGCAAAACGAGGCTGAGGATAAGATGACGCCATTTTTGTCACGCAACTACATCAATAAAATTTTGCAGGTTTAGATGGACCATGTAGAGGCCTTCAGTGAGCACCTTAATATTTTTTAACTCAGCCTGCCACGCCCACTTTCACCTGCTCTCTGGTCACACCTGTATCCACTTCTACAGGTAGTCCCAGGCTTTATTTTAGTTTGCATCCATCTCAGTGGTTTCTATGCCACAGTTTCAGTTTCCTTGTGCTCCACTATGTGTCGTGCTTGTGTTTCCCAGAATTCTTTCCAGGTAGATCTTTTTTTTTTTTACTGAAGTTTATGTTGTTACCTCAAGCTGGCATTCTGAGTCTGTATCTTTGTGGCAGGGCTGATTGCACACACACACACACACACACACGCATATATACATTTATATATATATATTGTCATCCAATGGTCAAAGGTTTTCTATTGCAAGAGTTTCAGTGTGGGCGTGACTCCTACATTGGTTTTATCATTATTATTATTAATAATAATATTAATGACATTACCTCAATAAATCTTTGTTTACATGAAGTGATTTTCTCACCCTTTGTGTCTGAGAAAATATTTATTTAAATGAAGCAGTGCCATCTCAGGGCTGTTGATCTCAGCAGCTTCTTGCTTAAATAAAAGCAATACCTTTATTCCTCTAAGTTGTGTGTTCTGAGTCTGGTACTTTAACTGCAAAGCAAACCAACTGAAAGGAGCAAATGTCCACAAATCAGTTAGTTTTATTTACATATTCTTTATCTCCAGCTGAATCCTCCCATCTACCCCCCCACCCCCACCCCTCCCTTGCTCCAAGGCTTTTAATGGAGCGAGAAGAGGACAGAACAACAGTAAAAGAGAATGATAGTGAAGAGTGGTAGTACAGGAACAAAAACCCTGGCCTGAGTAAGTATTTTCCCTTTGGAGATATTCCACATGAAAAACACTTTTCATCCACAGTGAGGGCTAACATGTCTGTCCTACATCCCCTTGATGCAGAAAAAGCTTTTATGCTGGGAAATAAAATTTAAAAAAATGGTGCACTTCGTTCAGAAAGATCAAGGGTCACCTCGGAAACTATTATTGATGTTATTGCTCAGAGGTGGAGAAGTGATTAGCAATATTTGGTTGATGTTGCGACCCTGTTTTAGATATCACTGACTCCTTTCAAGTCTCCCACCATCAAACAGAGCCGACGGCGTCTAACCTCTTCTTGTTGTTACCCGCTGCCAAAGGCAAAGCAATAATGTTGTTTTTTTCATGTTTGTGTGTCTCACTGAATGAAACTCTCAGGACAAAACCATTGGGATGACATTTAAAACATAATTAAAGATGGCTGCTAAAGTGAATTTACCAGACACAAAAACTCAGTCAAGTTTACAGATTTTAGTAGTGGTGGGCACAGCTAACTAAAAGGTTAGCTCCGCTAACTCATAATCTGCTAAATAAAAATATAGCTTAGTCTGACGGCCCCTACTACTGCTGTTTTCGGGTGCCTATTAACTCTGCTTCCTTTTAAGGTCTTGGAAGGGGAGGAGCCAAAGGTACCTGGAGCAGAAATCAGGAGCGTGCAGCCAGGTGGTGTGGGCTAGTTTGGACTAGCTGGGAGGCTGGCTCAGCTATTGAGAAATGATTTCTTGCTGGAGACGTGAACTCTGTTGAAGTTTAAATTGATTGGATCTAATTCTATCCATCCGGTAATCTTTGGCCGTGACGTACGTAGTGCACTAGCTTGACCGTGATGGAAGCTAAGCTAAGAAGCTAACCGGAAATTGCGTGTGCTGTAAACAACCATCCCCTATTGGGAAGAGAGAATTACAGAGACGAACAAGTTGGCTGTGCTGCAGGCTTTGAGAGACAAATTTAATTTAATTTGGAAGCCTTGTCAACACTGACCGAATGACTTTATTCACTTCCTCCGCTGTCATTGCTAAACTACAGTCAGACTAAAACAGCATAGGAAATTTACATCATTGTTCGCAAGTCCTTCTGTTTGCTGATTGACCAGGTTCAAATTTTACCGGAGAAATCCAAGTCAATGGGGGAAAGCACAGATGGAGCAGAGAAGGGAGATTAGGATTGAGCAGAATTGCGTAGGAAGGCAATGGTCAGGCTAAAGCTAAACCGCTAAACATGTAAAATAAATTAGTGGCAGCTAACACCAAAAGCTGCTAATACAACTGCCGTTCAGTCTGCGTCACACATCCTTGTCTCCTTTAAGTTGAAGACTAGTGAGACTGACACAAACATGTTGAAGTTAGTTTGATTTTATTGGTTAGATTTGAATGTGGGTGGGGTCATCTGTGGCAAGTCAATCTAAACCATAGTTATAAGGGCAGCTGTGGTGGAGTGGTTAGGGGAATCGTCCCATAACCGGTTAGTTGCCAGTTTGATCCCCTGTTCCAGTTGTCTCAGTTGTTGTGTCCTTGGGCAAGACACTTCACCTGCTTGCCTACCTTTGGTGGTCAGAGGGTCCGATGGCACCGGTGAATGGCAGCCCCGCCTCTGTCAGTGCGCCCCAGGGCAGCTGTGGCTACAATGTAGTTTGCCATCATCAGTGTGTGAATGTGTGTGTGGATGGGTAAATGATTGAAGTGTAAAGAGCTTTGGGGTCCATATGGACTTGATAAAGCGCTATACAAGTTCAAGCCTTTTACCATTTATAGCCTTGCCTAACAATGGTGGCAAAACAAACAGATGAAATGAAATGAAATAGTCAACATACACTTTATTTACTATCTAAAATATTAAACAAATCAAAATTCCTTTGTGAAAAGACATGATGACTAATTATATCTATGCTGTAACTATTGATAACTATAACTTTTTGAAATAGCTACTAGTGTATACCTATTTATACCTGCACTAATTAGTTGTTAATAGATTTAAAGTTGGCAAAACCTAATTTAGCAGGCGCTAATTGGTTCACTAAGTTAGTGAAAAGGCAAATCTGTTAAACAAAAAATCAGTTCCACTATAAGCTGTTAGCCAAACAATGACCTCTGGATTTTGAGCTAAAGATTGGTGTGGTAGAAGGTGACACTGATCCCCAACTCTGTTTGTTTATTAACAAAATATCAAATGAACAACAGGATGGATTAACTTTCAGGAAATAGATATTGATTGTATATCTACAACTGATAGGATTTCTACACTCAAAAAAAAAAAACATTTTCATCTACTCAACTGAATTGAGTAAATCTAACAGAATTACTTCATGTTAACCTATTAAGTAAGTGAAAAAAAGTGCTTTAGATTTACTTAATTCAGTTGAGTAGAACCTGTTGACATAATATATTTAAGTAAATCCAACGCAAACATTTTGAAAAAAGATTTTGAGTGTAGGAAACATAAAAATGCCTATTCCTCAGTCACTTCTATAGATATTGTGCTAAAAGTTTGAGTGGTTACAGTTGAAAGTCATTTACAACACATGCTTTGAGTGCTTCTCATTTTGCCAAAAACTACCTTAGAAGTGATAGAGATACCCTGTTTGTCTGTTAGCAAAACATCCCATGAACCACTATTAAATATGTTGATATACTTTCAGAAAGTAATCCCAGAATTCACACCTGTCACTGAAATTTAAAGTAAAATTAATTTATTTGCAGATATGTGCCACAGCTGTTTGATGATAATTTTACAGGTGAGCTTAAGTTCAATGTGGTAGTAGCTGAGAGTTATCCACAACACATACTAAGATTGCACATCATGATATTGGAAACAGTTGATCAAAAACAGCATCAGCTGTCATGTCTTGCTAACAAGATGATCTTTAAAATGAGCAAAATGATCTTGTAGGTGTTTTAACAGACAGTTACAGGAAAGCTGCTTCACGCCTCAGAATTATGTGAATAAATTTGAGGTCTTTAATAGTTTGAATTTCTCTGCGTTTGCTTTGCAAAGAACTGCAGGCGACATAATTATCTTCATCACGGTTTTGCTCATTTGAAATCAGGCATCATACGAGGAGATAAATGACTCCCTTCAGTGAAAGGGCAAACCCCACCTCCTCCCCTGCCAAACAGCAAATTATTAATGTCAGGCTTTTTTATAGTGTGATGGTGCAGGGGGGGGGATGTAGCCTTTAATCATAAATACATGAAAAGCTTGCAGAAAACATGTCATTAGCAGGTAGTGTATACATTATATTACACATGATTTGTGATGCCTTGTTTCTGTTGCTGAATGTTAGTTTTATGCTGCTGCTCTCCTGCTGCTTGTTGCCGTGGCCAATCAGCTCTTCATACTGATTACTGTCTGCTTTTAATTAGGTGCATTTATGAGGTAATTGCACTCCGACATTGCAGGCAGAGCTTTATACATCCAGGTAACTGTAGAAAAGGAAGATTCATTCAGGTTGAAGCTGAATTCTTGCTCACCTCAGCTCCTTTCAACACCTTCACAATAAGATGAAGTCTTGATTTGTCAGCCTACTGTTGGTTTTTTGGGAGGTTTACAGAACATTGGAGTCAGATAGACTGAAGCTAATGGTGACACTTATCCATCCATTTTCTTCACCTTGTCCTTTTCAGGTCAGTGTGAGGGGCGGGTCACAAGTCCATCACAGGGACACAGGGATAGTTTAGAACTTTGATGGCTGCAAATAAACATTTCTAATAAAACACTGCCACCATGTGAGAGAAAAGGGAAAACTAATCCTGCCCCAGCAGAGCACTGACCTGTTTTTATATTAGGGTCTTTTAAACTCTAAATAACAATCCATCCATTATACTTACTGACTTCTTCCTTTCAGGGTCACTGATAGGACGGGGTTTCACCCTGGACAAATAACAAGTCCGTCACAGGGACACAGAGACAAAAAAGACATACAACTCACACCTAGGGATAGATTAGATTTTTGATGACAAACGTGAACATTTCTAATAAAACACTGCCACCATGTGAAAGGGGAAAACTAATCCTGCTTCAGCAGAGATGTCATAATTCTGTTTTTTTAATAAAAAAAAAGTAAGGTCTTTTAATCCATTATCATTCCATTATCATGCTCTCATTCACACATTGGGACAACTTAGAGTTTAGAGTCACTAATTAGTTTAACATAGGGTCCAGTATGTTTCCCAGTACCCACTCAGTAGTTAATCAGACATAAATTCAATTAAATTCATTTCAAATTCAATACAAAAATACTTTATTGATCTCAAAGGGAAATTACAGATGATTAGAAGATTAGTAATTATAACTCTGGTTGTCGGCTGCAGGTTTAGTTTGTGATGGTTTCATTTGTTGATGATACACATACTGCAGTCTCAACTCTGTCAAACCTCTTTTTTTGCTGCTGAAGAAGCCAGTTCCCTGTAACCAGGTGAGAAAGTTCCTCAGATGAACTTTAATCAAAGACATACAACAGGACTATTCAACTAAATTGATCTGGGGGCTACGGTTACTTAAAGACAACAGCTTGGGGGCCGGATCCCCTGACTGGGACATTCCCCATTAATGGTAGGTGAAACACTGCAGCGTGTAACAGAACAAGTATTATAATCTTTTACCTTTTAAATTTATTTGTTTTGTTGTATTGAAACATGAATAGTAAATTTACAAATTATTTGAAATATATTTTTATATTAAATGATGTAAAAAAATATTTGTGTATTTGGTGGGTGTGGGCTCATTGGTTGGCCGGATGGAGGTCATCCATGGGCCGGATGTGGCCCACGGGCCACCAGTTGAATAGCCCTGACACAGAGTATAACATCATACCCAGGGAATCAAGACAAGTCCAGTTGCAGAAATAATAACAAAACAAAAAAGGAAGTTGATTGACTGAGTTGTAACATCTTTAATGTTTGCAAAGGCCTATAGTCGTGGCAACGACCTTGAATGGTAAGCAGTTATAAACGCACATTAATTTATTACGCAGATGTTTTGCTAACACATCTTGGGTTTCTTTTGAAATTTACCCAGAAGTATTAACCTCACATCACAGCAGCTGATGTCCAGACAGGTCTTCAGCTGTTCAACCACCAGAGGGCGATGTTGGTGCAGAAGTTTGACCGCAGGTCTGGAAAAGGAAAAAAATGACCGGAGCATTTTAGTTTACATCTTTAATTCAGCTTGAGACTGTTGGGATAATTTACTTGTTTGGCAATTAACAGTAATGAGAGAATTTAAAAACTGATAAAACAATCCTAATAAACAATTAAGTCCCATGAATGACGTAACATTTTAGGGTTACTTCCTGTTTTTATACTTTATTTTAAGTTTTTGGTTGTAATAAAAATTGGAAAAAGTAAAGCTGTTGTTTTAGTTTATCTGTAATTAGAGAGTAGCAGTTTGCAATTTTTAGATCATTATTTTAATCCTATTTTTGATGAGTTGACTTTAAAAAATGTTTATTTTTTCTTAAGGATTTCAAATGCCTTTTTGCTCCGGTTAGGGGAACAGAAACTTTAAATATTTTCTCAAGAGTATATTATAGAGAGGTAATTTAGTTTATGTTGGACTTACATGGGTCTGTTATTATTTTTTCATACACTGAAAAACAAAAAGTTAAATAAGTTAATGCATGAGAAATGCTAGAAACAATATTTATTTCAGAACAAAGAGAGAAACAAAAAGAAAAATCAAAATAAGATTAAATTTATTAGCTATAAACTTACTCCTTGATTGAAACCACACCTAAACATGTATTTTTATTAATATACAGATTAAATACATCAAATACAAATCATTTGTCTTAAATAACTATGCATTTTATCATAAATTACTGCTGTTATAAAAATGCTTCATAGATTTATTATGAGTTTTGTTCAGGCTAAATTGATTCAAACACATGAACGTCAAGCGTAATAGAACACAAAATATCTTCTAATCTACATGTGGAAAATGTATAATAAATAGTTTCACATCAGTTTGCTATAAGGAGAAAAAAAGAGAATGTTTTAAGGACAACTATGTTGTTCTACACATAAACTGTTTTTGCAGCAAAATTATCAGCAGCTGTCAAAAGGGGAAGGAGAAAGATAATGTTTTTGCTCTTGTCAAGTGTCTGTTAGCAAAATATCTTATGAACCACTCAACATATTTTAACAACACTTGCAGAATTAAATCATTGGATGTACTTCTACAACTGATTAACTTTTAGAGTTCATTCATTTTAAGATACTCACCACGACAAATCAACATTAGAAAATGTAAAAATGGCTGTAATTGAATAGATTTTACAGATATTCAGCTAAAATGTCATTTGGTAGTAGCTGAGATTTATTTACAGCACATACTTAAAAGTGCTACTAATTCTGTGAGATCTTTGCTTAAAATATTTACATAAACCTGCGGCTATCGATCCTGTTTGTCTGTTAGCAAAATATCTCATGAACCACTGAACAAATTTTAATGAAGCTTGCAGAAAGTTATCACTGGATGTTCATCTAAGACTTATTAACTTTTAAAGTTGATCCCATTTAAGATGACAGCCACAGCCAATCAACATCAGTTAACACAAAAATTGCTATAATTCAGTCAATTTAACAGATGTTTTGTTAAAATATGTTGTGGTTGTAGCTGAGTTTTTCACAACACCTACTCTGAATGTGACGTAAGACTGTTGTTTTTATTCATGATTACTCATTGTAAAACTGGTGGGAAATGTGTTCTAATCTAATTTTTTAAGACAAGTCATAAAATACAGACAGAAAACAGAGTTAGTATAAGATACATTGAGTCTATGTCTGTGCCTTTGATGAAGCTGTTCAGAAATTATATATTAGTGCAGAGAGTTAAAATACTTAAAGTTTAAAACCTGAAACTGGAGAAAAACTGTTTAGTTTGAGAGAGAAGCTGTTTTTCTTTCATCTTGCATGTTCTTGACTTCATCCACGCAGGGCCCCGCTAATCTTGTTCTCCATCGGGCCCCCTGTGCAAAATGAAAACGGGGCTTATCGTGATGCTGGCCTCGGGGTGACGTCGACTTTCTCCAGTTAGCGCCGAGAATAAGGTGAAAGCCACCGAAAGCACGTGACCGGGGGAAATCTCCCAAGACCCATAGGTGCCATCGCCGGCTAGAATGGGAACAATAACTCTGAGAGAGGAGAAAATGAAGAGTTCAATTGGGAAGCCATTAAAATGAATAGAAGCTTTGACCAGATAAGACACATACCATTTCCTCATCTATTTAACATTCATTGAATTGAATAATCCAGTCTTATTATCGTAAATGGTCTGCATATTTACCCTGAATATGCTAATTTATGTTTGCTGCGAGCGCTCTGCGACTTAATAATTTTTTTCATCAATATATGCATATCTCTGGTTTCCTCCAATATCTCTAAAGGGGAAGTGGAGAGACGCAGAGACATGGTTATATAGTGCTTTTTGCATCTGTAACTTTTCTATTCTTTTTTTTTTTTTTTGCTCTTTGCCCAGGGCCAACCCAGTTACATTTCAATCAAAAGATTCATTGTAAAGTCATTATCCCAAACTAGGCTCTGATAATTGGCTGTCATTTTGCATAGTGGCGGGACTCGGCCTCCAGGCCAAATGACTGAGGTCTTATCTTTCACTTTTAAAGAAAAATAATAGACAATTTATCATTAATCTTTCCCAGGAAATAATAACAAGTTAAATGTCATTCCCTGTGTCATGGTTTCTTAATAAACTGGTGTTGCTTTGGGCCTGAGCTGATCACTGACTGACCTCTTCTCTTCACCATGAAGGGAATGGGCCAAAACAGGTTCAGGGAAAACATTACCATAAATCCTCTGCAGTGTGTAAATACACCTGTAATATTAGCTTTTATAATGTTTTCCTTCTGACCTTTTCCTCTGACTGATTAGGTCATTGTTATTGCGTGAACACTGCTTTCATTCTCTTTAAATTTTTGCATACTTTGTGATGTTTTACCCATTGTTACATAAAACTGTCAACTTATTCAGAATAATGGCTTTTTTGTACCTTTCTACTTTCCAGTATTTGGAAATATGTTGAGATTTTCTCAGTACCTTTAAAACATTGTTGTCTTTGAGAATCTTTGTAAGCATATGTCCTTTTTTATGACACTTTTAGCTTTTACTGTTCTGCTACTTTTAGCATTTCGCCAACATTTTGCTTCATTTAGCTTTTAGGTACTACTCTGCTAACTGTACTTTTAGACCTTTGATGCTTGTAGATTATTGTTATTTTGATACTTTTAAACGTATATGCTTTTGCTACACTGAGCTTTTAACTAGTGTGTGTTTTGCCATTTTTGTCTTTTAGCCAATATTCTAGTACTTTTAGTCTTTAGCTAGCCTGGTGCTAAACGTTTACAATAGGCTAACTAATTATTCTGCTGCTTTTAGCTTTAAGCTACGGTAGTCTTATTAAGCATTTAAATTTTGCTAGCCTTTTGGAACCTTTAGCATTTTTGTTAGCTTTTTGATACTTTTGCTTTTAGCTAGAAATTGTGCCATATTTAGGTACCATTCTGTTTCTTTTACCTTTTAGCTAGCCCTTTGATGCTTTTAATAATTTTTAAAATCTTGTTGATGCTTTCAGCTTTTAACTAGCAATTTGACACATTTAGGTTTCAAGCCAGCCTTTAGGTATTTTTGACATTTTGCTAACATTTGTTGCTTAAAGCTAATGGTGTTAGCTTAGTATTTTGTTACATTTAGTTTTCAAGCTAGTCTTTATCTATATTTTGACTTTTAACAAGCATTTAACATCTCAGATTCAGCTTCTTTAGAGACTTCTAATAAAGCTGTTTATCACTCAGGAGTCACACAGCATTAAATGTGGTTAATTTCCTTACCTTTAAACTACCTGACAGCAAAAAGACACGATCATCTTTAAACTTTAAACATTCCCAACTCATCCTCTGATGGGATTTTGCACAAGATCATAATATAATTATTAAAACCTTCACAACTTACATAATGTATTCTGAATAGACTTTGCAAAAAAATAATTACAGTTGCTGAAATGACCCAGCAAACACTGAGAACAAAAATATATAACATGATTTTCTGCTCATGAATCCCACAAAAGGGTGATGATGATGATGATGATGACTTTGTACTTGCATCTGTTGGGGTTTGAGTTATTGTGTTTTTTATTCAGTGAGAATTCAAATCCTTTTTTAAAAAACCTGAAGCTGCAGGGCTCAGGGAGTGACCCTGATCATGGCGAGGGCCTCATCAGTAAACAATCTAAGATAAACGGCAGAGAAAAGCTGAGGACGACACTCATTTTCACCGGCTCCTGGGATTAGACCGCTGCGACGCGACGAGGCAGAATGACTCGTTTGGCATTCAAAGGCAACTGTGGCTCATAGAGACCCTATTTGTTCAGGGATCAATTATCAATGAGTCTATAGCCAGGGAGGGGAGATTACCCAAGCTATTCGGGTCGTGTTGACAAATAACCTCTGAGATCCAGTCAATGAATGCAAACCGACAGGCCACTTTGTCTCTGACACTGGCTAACTGCTGAAATTAAGATTAGCGGCAGATTGCTGCAGGTCCTCCTTCATACTTTCTGCTGTCATTTTACCAACAACTTTTATAGTTCTCCACTGATGAAGACATGTAATAAATATAATGGATTTAAAGATTAAATTAGAGGCCTTTTAATGTTGGAGACTGAAACACAGATTATCTTATGTTGCTAAAAGATGATGTTTTGAAGATAACAATTTGCAATTTTATGAGAAGTCAGACTATGTGTTGTAAATGACTCTCGTACTATCACACTGAATTTTAACATATTATTTATAAAAGTGACTGAATTGTAGTTAGTTTTGTGTTTTCTGAGTTCAGTTTGCTGTGGCAGCCATTTTGAACTCAGCTGGCTCCAAAACTAAATCAGTAGCAGAAATGTATCCAGTGATTATTTGCTGAAAGTTTCATTTAAATCCAGCCACTGGTTTGGAAAATATTTTACTAACAGACAGACAAAATTGACTCCAATAGTTATTTCTGGCAAAATCTTATAGAATTTTTTTGTGTGATCTGTTAGTGCTTAAAAAATGTGTTGAGGATCAGTCTCGGCTGCTAGCACACCAAAGTTTAGATCAATATGTGTAAAAGTGATAGATTTATAGATATTTTTGTATTTTTACTGTTGGTGAGCTGTGGCAGCCATGTCTGATCTCTTGATCATACTGCAGCAAAATCTTTATATTTAGGTTATAAAATGCTAAATCCTTCTGATTAAGGTGCTAAAGTTTTCACCTCTGCAGCAGATGTACGATCTATAATATACAGAATAATGTGCAAAAAGACGAAGCAGCATTAAAGCAGCAGCTGTTTTTGTTCCTACAATAACCTCTGCACAGCTGCGCGTCTTCACTGTGTAAAAATGCACAAGATTAGAATTCATTTGACCAAATGTTGCTGTTTGCTGATGCTTATTCCACAAATAAACTCAATAAAGCCTGATGTCGTGTTGTTCTTGGAGCTCAGTCGATGGCAGCAATGTCAGTGTGTCAGTGTGGAGGGCAGGTTGAAGGTTACTGTGGGGGGGTGGGGGGGGGGGGGGGGGCTGAGCAAAC
>JARVJO010000173.1:700113-714156 GCA_031762555.1 Cynodonichthys magdalenae | reverse complement strand
TGTATATGTACAAATCATGCAATTTAGCTTCTGCGGCTTATATTCAGGTGCGGCTAATAGTCCGGAAAGTACGGTAATAAAAAGCTCAGTTCACACTTGCTGCTGGAGCTGAATCAAAGTTTTGCAAAGATCCAAGGCCCACCTCAACCTAATTTTGTTTGGCTATTAGAACGATCTTTTGGGTTTGATAGAGAAAGGTGTATCTCAGCTAGAGAAATGTCTGTTAAATCTTGTCGAATCCGCTGATCGGCACGGCGCCCTGAGGGTGCCGTTATATGGAAATGGAGCATCTCAAAACTGAAATAGGGAGTTGCAAAACCACAGTGGGTGTTGAAACGATGCCCTGATGCCCCTCTACCTAAAAGCCTGTCTTCCAAGGTTCTTTGAAACCCACCTTTTCCACAATGTGGAGTTGCAGCATATCTTTTGTAACACGATATGCCACGGCTCACGTTGTCTCCTTACTTACCGCTTGTCTTAGACAGATTGACTGAGCGCATTGTGGATTTTCAGCTGAGTATATTTGGTTCCAGCATTTTACTGGAGGAGAGTTTGTTGTAGCCGACTTTGTTGCCTTGGCCCACTTTTTCTGGCTTTCCTTGTACTTCAGTTTATGGTGGTGTTTCAGGTGATTAAAACAATTTCATAGTGTTATGAGCTTCTCCGCTCCCCCTGCTGCCATTGTTGTTTTGTTATGGTTTCACATGCGTATTTGCGGGCGATGGTGTGAGTCCGTCATCGTCACGTGGCACTAATGGCAGTAATTGCAAAATGGCAAATAATAAGTTTTTCTGACATTTAATCTCACACGATACAATTTTGCACAAGCCTATCAATGTAAAAAAAACTTTTTTTCTACCAAGTATTGACGTGTCTGTTATCAATCTAACGGATCGATCTTTTTTTGCAGGTGGTACAGACTTAACTCTAAAACAGGAAAAAAGGAGAAAGAGAGAGGAGACATCCAAGTCACCATCCAGTTCACCCGAAACAACCTTACAGCCAGCATGTATGACCTAGTCATGAAGGACAAGGGAGCATCCACCTTCAGCAAGCTAAAAGAGCGCATGAGGGGGAAGAGGAGATCCAGTGAAGATGACTCCTCCTCGGTCGTCCTCCCGAGTGGATACGGCTCTCTGTACCGCATGCGCCAAAGACTGCCAAGCGACGGAGGAGGAGAGGAAGATTACGAGGACGATGAGGGGGGCGAAGTCCGGCGGAGTAAGATGAGGACCTTCTTTTTGAGGGGGAAGTTGCGGAAATCGTCGGACACTCGCTCCAGCACGTCTCTGGGCTCGGAGAGCAGCGAGTCATCATCTCGAGGTGGGAGCCTCAGTCCCACTGCCGGGATCAGTGTGGTGGTGTCGGACCTCTCCAACTCCCCCAGTAACAGCAGCAACTTCACCGCAGACAACAGTCCAGGTGAGAACGGCTCCAAAGTTGTGTTAAACTGAAGATCATTTTTGTTTTATGGGTCGTGGTGTGTTGAAGTTAGAAAAACATTTGTTATAATGCAGACACACAGTTTCAGGTTTTCTTTTTGTGGAACAAGCCTAGAGTTTTGTTCCAGAACAGTGGTTCCCAAACTTTTAGCTTTAGACCAACAAAATCCAAAGGCAGAGATTTGTTATCCTGACTATTGCTGCTTAAAATTATTAGCCTAGCTTGTAATGACAGAACAAACACTGTTTTATAACAATTATAACACATATCCCTCACTCCATCATTACCTAAACACAGTGGGAAGCCAATGAGTACATAAAGGTTCAAATGAATTAAAAAATGAGATACAGTCAAAAATAAAAGTCAACCCTCTTTTAAACATAGGATTTTATCTATCAGGACATAAAAATCCTTATACAAATCTAACATGAAGTGTACAAACACAACAGATTCAAGAATGACAAATAAAAAGTAAGTCCTACCTTGCTGTTTCCTTGTGATTCAGAAAGTTCAGAAACAGTCAGGTGCTGCTGATCAAATGTACTGATTCACTGATCATCATCAGCATGAGCTCCTCTAGAGAAGCAGGAGTTTAGTCTGTTTGCCGCTCTGGAGCAGACGGGTGTGTGTTAATTAATGAGGAGGAAAGACATCAACAATGACCTAAGAGAAGTGATTGTTGCAGCCTCCAGCAAATTTGTAGTTCATCATTGTACCGTAAACAATAATATTCACAAGTGGAAAACACCAACCACAGCTGCCAGTCTAGTGGACAAGTTGACAAAATCACCCTAAGGTCAGACTGTGTAACACTCAGAAAAATTGCACAAAAAAAATATAATTACATAAAAATATCCAAGAACTCTAATTTACACTCTGCAAGCCACAGTTAGCAGAGTGAAGGTTACAGGTCATAACAAGATAGATAGAAAAAAACGGAACAAGTGCAAAGTTTTTGGAAAAGTATCCTTAAGAAACCTCTTCTCAAATAAAAAGAAACAAACCAGAACATGGCTTCACAATGTAGGTTTGTGAATCTGTTTGAACTAAACGACTTTTGGAACAATGTTCTTTAAACAAATGAAACAGAAATAGAAATGTTTTCCCAAAATGCACAGGGGCTGTAATTGGCAAAAAACAAAGTTTTTATTATTAGCTCATCAGCTCAAACACGCTAATGAAGAGTTGATGATTTGGGTTTGTTTTTCGTTTGGTTTTGCTAATATTTACATGGTGGAATCTGTTGTGTGTTTTTATACTCTAGTAATTCTAAAGTCTGGTAAAGACCGTACTTTTTATAATAATCATTCTTACATTCTTAATATGTAAAACCCTAGAACTGAAAGAGTTTGGATCTTACTCCACCCCCCGTCCAGCTTATTGTTTTATGTATTGTTTATCTGTTGCAGAGCACACGACCAGCACGTCGCCCAAGTCGTCCTCTCTCAAATGTGACTTTGGTTCCGAGGCCGGTGAAGTCACCATCACAGTGCCTCAGTCCGCTGTTTGCGTTAATGGAAGCCATGCTTACGACGTCCAGCCCCCGGACAAAGCCTCGGGAAAACCGGCGGGTTCTTTAGGCCTGGGACTGTTACAGAAGTCTTTGCCCCTCTCCGTCTCTTTGCAGAACCTCGGCACCTCCACCCGCGACCTCCCCAAGGGCCTCGTGGGAGACGGGCGGCGCTGGTCTGTTGACAGGCCTGGCGAGGAGGAGAAAGCCGCCATAGCAGCAGCCTTGGAGAAAAGTGGCCCCATGCTGGGTGAGGAAGATGAGCGTCTGGAACTAAAAGCTGCCTCGGCGTCTTCTGCTTCGAAGGCGGAGCCGGAGAGCCTGGGGAAAAAGCAGAGGAAGAACTTGTTCTCACATGGGCGGGGTGAATCTGGAGGGAAGGGTCAGAGTCAGTGGAAGGACGAGTCTGAACAGGTCTCTGCTGTCTCTCAGGAGAAACACAAGGGTTGGTTTGGATCAAAAGACCCGCACAGCAAACCCAGGTGAGATGCTCTCTGTCATTACATCTGATTTTATCAGAGAATAAAAAACACCTTTTGACTCCTTCTTACGGCTTTAAACTGGTGAGGAGTTTTCATTTCAGGTGTAATACAAATTAAATCGAGCTGGCAACATGAGACCAGCTGCTCTGCTGAAAATAGTTTCTTCTATCATAATTTTATAAACGGAGGTATTTTAATCGCTGGTAATTTTATTTTGGGAACATGACAAAAATGGTTTGGACAGAATTACACAAATATTATGTTTTTGTTTTAAATGGAAACTTTATTTGAATTAAACTACTTGCTTAGAGAAAAAGATGGAAGGTGTTACTTTAGAGGTTGTATACTTATTTTGAAAACCTAAAGAGATATTTTTGGCCTTTTTTGAAGTGGTGGTTTTGTAGAAAAAGGAATAAATATCTATCCAAATGTAGGTAGCTCTTTGAACGGCCTTTATTTTTTGCTGATGAGGTTAAAGTGCTAGAACTGGTTCTTTAACTTTCTTCTAATTGTTTTTTTTAACAATAAGGTTAAAGAACCGGTTTGTTTTTTCCACAGCCAACCCCGAGCCACGTCATTACGACACATTAAACACCTTTTTCTGGTGAACAATTCCTCCTCACTCTGTTGTGTTTTGAGATTTGTTGAGGATCACAAAGCAGAGAGTCACCACCTCTACAAATCAACAGACATGTTGATATCACCTGTCAGTTTTATAAATACTGTTTTAAACTGCAGTCTGTGTTTGTGAACTCTTGTTACGTCATTCTGAGTTTGGCATTACATGTTTATTATATCAGAAATAATTCTAATTCCTGCTAAAAGTGCTCCAGGTTACACAGGAAGTGCTACAGCTAGTTGCTGCTATTTGCATTTGCAAACAACCACGGAACATGCAAATAACTATGTTTTCCATAGCTGACAGTGGTGTAAGTGTTTAAAATTGTATTTTCATGAATTTCTATAATTTTAACATTTTTTTTAGATTGAAGTTGTTTTAAGATGTCAACGTCCCAATTTGTTTTTTGCTGTGTTCAGACTAGTCAGTAGATCAGTGCTGTTGGACTTAAACTCAGTTTCTCTAAACTAAGGTTGGTTAAAAAGCTACTACAAGTGGTTAAATATTAATTTTTCTACTGTACCTAACTTCAAAATGACTGGACTATTCCTTTAAACACACAGAACGTCACATTAGCTGCATTTGACATCATCCTGGAGTCTGTGTGTACACAATAAACAAGTTTATAGCAACACTTTTGACCTTTTTTATAGCTAACAATAGCTATATTTACACTGAGCTAATAGCTTTATTTACTCAACAAAAAAGGTTAAAGTGATACTGATTTTATTTCCAATCAGTTCAATCTTTTTTTTTTCAATGTGCAGATTATGCATTCAGTAAGACATGATAACGTTATTTGGTATGTATTCGTATGTCCCAGTAAAACTTAGAGTAAAGACAGGGACAGCAGGGTTTTGGTGGACTTGTTTACTCGCTGTGCACCAACAAGGCTCAGAAGTGCCTCCAGCTCTGAACACACCTCTCCTGGTCTTAGTCTCTGGTTTCAGCAGGTGTCTGCAGTGCAGATAAAACATGGAGCAGCTCTGGTCAAATTAGCCTTGGAATATCTAGTATTGTTAGGTGATGATATCAGTTTTCTGGAAAGGCAATCGTGTGACGTTGAGAAATATTCGCTCCCTCTGAGGTCGTTGAGTGTGAAGGTTTTATGCGAACATTTGCGATGTGTGTGTGGACAGGCAGAAAGAAGGGAAGGTAACCCAGTTTCTATTTATTTTTCACCTGTAACACAAGCACAAGCTAAAGGGGGTAATTCATTAAAGGGGGGTGTCACCGGTTGTACCGTACCTTCTCCTGTATTATTCCTTTGTGGTGGAATTTTCCTGCACTGTTAGATTTTCATGCACATGATTAATCATTAATTAGGGCATTACAGGACCCTAAAAAATGTGCTTTCACTTTCATTTTTCAGTCAGTTCACCTAACCTAAAATGTAAATAAAATATTGAACTGATAAGGCTTGGGCTGATTGTGGCGAGGTCAGCTATTTTGGACCATCGTACACACAGTGCCCTTCTGTTAGTGCTCTGACTGGACAGATTTGCAGCCTGCACTAATAAGGGCATATATATAATCACCACATCCACCTACATCTTTTTTTTAATCCTAAATAATCCATTATGGACCAGTGGAAATAAGAAATATGCAGTCAAAATTAGGGGAAATAAAACAAAAAAATGATCACTTCATGCTTACTGTTTGACAGATTGACAGGAGGACACTATGGAGCATTTAGAACCTACAAAACAAATTTTGTCTTAAGTAACTGGTTGAGACTAAAATAGGTCTGAAAGCAGCCGACTCGGGACCAGAAAGTCACAGTTTCAGTTCCCTCGCTGTGCCCGTATATTGTGGTGTCCTTGAGCAAGACACCGAATCCCCAACTGCTCCTCGTTGCTTAAATAACTGCCTGCTTGAATGCATCTCACGTGTGATGGGTCAAACGTAGCAAACAAAATTGTCAATGTATACAGTGATGAAAATACATGGCACTTTCTTAAGAGGTTTAGTCTTAAAGGGAACTCTGACTAGTTCTAACATTAAACATTATTTGCTAAATATTTACTTAAACCAAAAAAAATGAGGCTGTAAAAATACTGAAGGCTGGTAAATTTTTCTAAATGTAAAAATATATTGTCACACGGATGTTATGTACACTGCAAAGGATACTGGTTAAATGATGATACTTACTAGGTGCTCTGGTGCAAGCCCCATTCAGCCTAATTGTTAATTTTGGACTATGTCTGATGTTGACAGAGAGGAGAATGTAATTGACTCAGCCTGCAACTGCAAATGATGATGGAGGTCAACAGAGCTGCTGCACGGAAGGAATCGCAGCTTAGCCTATTAGCTTTTGCATTAGCTCCTGAGCTAATTTGACGATATGATGTTAGCTCCCAGGCTAATATTACTTCTTGAGCTAATGCCACATATTTATTGGTAATATATCTGTGGCATTAGCTCCAAAGCTAATAATATTAGCTCAGGAGCTAACGCTAATAGTAGTAGCTCGGAAGTTAACGACACATACAGAAAATAAGTATTATATGGTGTTAGCTCCAGAGACAACTAAATATCATGTTTAATTGTTTCAACCCATCTTTTGTGCAGAACATAGAAACAATGGAAAATAATAATTTTTCACATATTATAGATTTTTAGCTTTGGCTCTTTGTGTTTTACTCTCAACTGTCATCTTCATCCCCAAAATGGTGATATACTTAAGTGAAAAATGTAATAAATGTATACAATTTTTAAGCAATTAGATTTATTCACATATGCAAAATAGCAACTTTTAGTAGAATAGAGGAATAACAACATATTGTGGTATACATGTTCAAGTAGTCAGAGATCCCTTTAATATTACCTAATGTAGCATTTTTTTGTAGCATTTTTCACCAAAGGTTTTATCATTATATTTTATTGCTGGGTACTTTTTCTTGCGTTGGCTGACTCAAGTGCTTTTCACAAAAAAGTCTTATGTTCTCAAACTAGGTGTACATGCACAAATGACCAATAAAGTTTTTCGATTCTTAAATTGCTTTTTTAAAGCCTGATAAACTATTTTAAAAATGACTAGCCATTAGCCTTAATAAAAGTGCTCAAACAGGAGCTCAAAATACTGGGTCTTTTGACTCTGAGTTCAAGATAAATATAAGTAAATTGCATTAGGACAAATGTTTTAGGAGCTTTTTTGAGTGGAATTAAATCTAGATAGGCCTTAAATGGACAAGATGAGTGAATCAGGCTTACAAGCAATCTTCACTAAAGAGCTGCTCCTGTGTTGCATTGTTTTTTTAATCAAATATCATAGTGATGTATGGTTTTTGATGGTTTTCCTTGTATTGGGAAGCCCCTGCTTTAAAGTAGGTGCTTCACAAGCCTTTAAAGGAATGATTTGGTTTGATATGCGGTATCAGACAAAACGCCTTCTGCAGTCTTGACTTTAGCAGTATGATCAAATGAAACTAACTGAGAGGACTGTTTGCCCTTCCTTTCACAGCCCGGTGGTCTTCACTAAATTAGAGCCCAGCAGTGACCCCAACCTACCACCTTTTCCACCTAGCCACCACCCCTTAGGTCCCCTAGTAGATTCTGCCTCTGTGGTTTCTACACTGCACCACACTAACCCCTTCTGCCATTTACCCCCCGCACCCTTTCCTTTATCCCTCTGCAACCCATTCTACTCCCTCCAGCAGCACAACCCTTTCTGTGAAGATATACTAACCACTCAGCTGCCAAAAGTTTCACCACCTCCTTTGCCTTATCTTTCCAGCTCCAGACCCCCCATTACCCAACTTTTTCCACAGCCAAGTAACCCTAACCCTGTTCAGACCCATGATAACCCATCTGTAGAAGACAGCAACAAGGACACTGATTCACACAGCGAAGTGACATCCAAAGTTGAGAAAATACCTCTTCTTCCGTTTCCCATGGAAGGGAAGGAATCTCTACCGCAGAAGCCATCAAATCCTTTTCTGTGTGAACCAGATTCTGAATGGGATAACTCTTTTGATGCATTTGCAGCGTGCAGGCTGCAGTCCACTGATGACCTCACCACAGAAAGCAGAACACTGCAAAATGCAGTCAGTGACCAGCCACTGGAACACTACAATAATAAAACTGAGCTATGGACTGTCGTAAATGCTGACGAAAACACAAATAATAATGACTCTCTGTATCATCAACCCGAGGACACGTTTTTATTTGAGGTGTCTGCAGTTCCCAGCCAGGTGAAGTACAGTAACACTTATCACCATGACTCTTTCCAACATTTTCTTGAAACAATCCCAGAGCAGAGAAGCTTTGAGAGCGACGAACTAACTTTTGAAACTCCCACTAACTCTCCAAAGCTGAGTCCTCGCACCAAAACCGAACAGGACAGCAACACTACTAATAGTTTAGACGCTAACATTAATCCAGCTGCCTTCAGCATTTTTGCCACACCGCTAAGCAGCAGCTCCCCAGACCCAAGTACTTCTGGCATCGGCAGTTCAACAGAAGATGATGGCTTTTCCTATTTTTCCTGTCAGTCAGACAAATTTTCAGCATCGTCCTCTGAAGCTGAAAGCAACACACTCCAGTTTGAGAAGTCAGCTGTGGAAAAAAATGCAAAAACCTCAGAGCCTGAAGAGGGTATTGCTGACAGGTCAGATGATCTATTGATTTCTATTTCCAAACAAACGATAATGAAGAACAAAGATCACTGGGAAAAACTCGACTTGAGCAGTTCAGAGGTGTCTTTGACACCTGAAATACCAACACTTAGACCTGTAGCTGCTAACCAGGAAAGTGAAAGTAAGAGTGAAGATACTCAGATACCAAACACTTTCAATTTGTTCCCTGACCTGTTGATGAAACCCTTAGAACCTCAGCTAAAATCCTTTGTTTCGTCACAGCCGAACAGTGAAATTAGAGAAGAAAGTACAGTTCATACAGTAGATTTCTTTAAGGATTTTGATTGCTTTGTAAAAAACACTAAAGATCCAATAACTCCTGAGTCTCCGTTTGGTGACTTACTTTCCACACTACCATCATTAGACATCATAACTTCATCTCCTGGTGCCAAGCTTGATATGTTAAATGCAACTTTTGAGAATACTGTTTCGGGAGAGCAGGATGTGCCATTTAGTTATTTCAGTGATTCTCACGACATCAGCCACACTGAGAACAGTCCTAGTCAAGACTTCGACAGTAATTTCTTACAAGCACAGACAACTGATCAAAGTAGCCACAACTTTCTTCAAAGCCCTTTTGTCAGTGCCGACCTGCAGAACTACCAAACCAGGGATTCTCACCCACGCTTTGAAGATTTTGACATCTCAGATCAGAATCAGACTCCGAAATCTGGAAACTCAACAATCTGTGGGGACTTCAGTGACATTCAGACAACCACTGGTGTTTCAGCACTAGAAGATGGAAGGAATGAATCAAAGTCATTACAGGATGGAATCAGCCAGACCTACGATTTCATAGAATCCCCCTATTGGGCTCAGGACAAGACTGAACATCTCAAGACAAGCCTCCCATTTGAAGATGGATTACAAATTCCACCTGCACCACTTCTAGGCTGGGATACGAGCTATATTACAAAAGACCTCAGCAATGGAGAGGTGAAGAATCAGCATGGCACCTTAGCTGAGGTGTTTTCGAATGGTGACCTGGGACAAGATGCTAAACTTCATCGATCCCATTCTGAGGGAGCGCTCATACCCACGTTAGACAACACCCTCGTGCCATCTTTCGGGAGCGATCCCAATGTGGTGCAGGGGTCTTTCTCAACTCCGTTTGACCCCTTTTTTCCCTTTCCTACCTCCTTTGATCCTCCTCTAACTCCTGCAAGCAGTAGCCTCCCTGTAGCCCTCTCTCCTCTTGCAAATATTTCAACGACAATGCCTCTCAGCCCAGCGCACCATACCTCACCAAAACCAGCACTGGACAAGACCGAGCAGCAAAATGAAGCAGCCGATCAGCAGAGCAGGTGAGGTCGCACATACTCTGTGCTTGGTGAAAAGGTGAAGAGTTTCCTCCTGCCGCTCCGCTTCCGCCTGCTTCTCTTCCATGCCAGATCTCAGGGGTGTTCTTCTTTGTGGTGTGACCTTCGATGATTTATCACTTTGTTAAAACAAACATGCACACACACATACTTGTGTTGACAGGACTCTTCTGCAGGTTTCTTGTGTGTGTGTGTGTGTGTGTACTGGTTGTGGTAACAGGAGGGGAAAGTAAAGCCCCAGGCCAATTAGCAGCTATTATTTTGCCCTGATTCCAACAACAAATGACATCTACCTCTCAATACACACACATATTTACACAAAGAACCCCAGCCCCCTCCCCACGGGGACACCTAATGTCACACAACCACACTTGTGGTGACATTTTATTCTGAAATCAGCCTTTTTTTTCTGAGGGTTTTTCTGAGGCAATAAAAGGTGTTGTTTTGTTATTTCCTTTTCACCTTGTGGTAATAACACATTTAACACAATTCAACATGTTTGATTGCACCTTTGCATGCAATTAAGTCCCTTCAAGTCAGATTTAATTCTCACCGCTTTTTCAAAGAATGTTACTCTTGTTTATTCTCCTTCTATCTCGATTACTGAACTTAAGTCTTGTTTTGGGTTTAAATGGGTGTTTTCATATCTGGTGTCATATTGGAAGTGTAGAAAACAATTTATTGTGTTGAAAATGAGCCTTAAATGACCTGAAATCAAAGTCAGCGTCTGTAAATGCAAGTCAAGGCAGCGTCTCATGTAAATGTAGGTCACTGACACAGGAAATTGTCTTCCTGTGCTGTTTGACAGCTATTGTCTCTGAAGATTTTTTGAGTTCAAATATTATGTAGCTGGTTGTTAGTCAGTCTCCAAAAAGGAAACTGTAATTTCTAAACACAACCATTGTTTTCAGTGGAAACTATTGTTACAAAGAAAACTAGGATTCTGTGTGATTTCCTACCATAAAAGCTCAGTTTAAATTTTGAACTTGTGACCTATGTCACAAACTAAATATTACGTTTTTTAATTTGATTTATATTGGAAGAAGTGAAACAAAACAAAATAAATTTGCTTTTGTCTGTAAAAGTTAATGCTGAGTCCTGGATGATGGCTGACATTTGTTGAAGCTGAAACTGAATGGCTGAAATTAAAACAAGTAGACCAGAACTAGAATTAGCAAACCTGTAACAAACAGCTTAAAGCTAAAATGACTAAATAAGTAACTGAAAGCTAAAAATATCAAATAATTGCTAAAAGCTAAAATTAGCAAAGCATTAGCTACAAAAAAGAGCAAAACTGTAGCTGAAAGTTGAACAGAACAAACTTGTAGCTACATGCTAACATTTATAAAACTAGCTAAAAGTAAAATGAGCAAAATCTTAGGTAAAAGTTCAAATTTGCTAAACAATGGCTAAAAGCTAAAAATATTCAAATAATTGCTAAAAGCTAAAATTAGCAATGTTGTAGTTACAAGCAAAAATTAGCAAAACAGTAGCTGAAAGCTAAAAGTCCCTGTAGCTACATGCTAAAATTAGCAATACCTTAGGCAAAGTTACAATTTGCTAAACCGTGTCTGAAAGCTAAACATGGGCAAACTATACATTAAAGCTAAATTGACCAGAACTGTGGTTAAAAGCTAAAATGAGCCGGATCATAGCTAAAGCCTAAAATTTGTGAAACCATAGGTTAAAGCTTAAAATGGCAAAACAGAATTTAAAAAATATGGGAAGAACAAAGCTAACATTAGCAATATATAGTAGCTACTGGCTAAAAGGAGCAAAACAAAAAAAATATATTAAGAATGCTGGAGTAGAGTTCAGAGAGCAACGTTTTTTGAAGAAATTAAAGAGAACTTAATGTATTTTTATGGAAATAAATGTTTGAACATAAAGTTAAATAACTCAAAAAGTTAAAGAAGACGATTCCATATTGAGACAAATCTATTTATACATGAATGATTAAAATTTCACAAAGTAAAAGTTTAAAAAATTTATAAATAAGGAAGAACACTGTATTAACGCTGAATTAACTTTCACACTATAAAGAAACTAGATTTGCACAACAGATAATAAACAAAAATCCAATTTTTAAGCTTCTCTTCTAGACTAAATGTTAGTCAACCAAAACAACAGGAGAATAAACTGGTATTAGAATGATGTTATGATGTTCATATAATAATTAGAATTTGTAATCTCTCTGGTTCACAATATAACTCATAACATTTATCTTATTATCATTTAGATGTTGATGTTTGATTTCACAAATACCATTGCTTAAAAAAATATGACTATAAGCATCGAAATGATTTTATTCTGTTTTAAAATTTACATAATATTTAATATTTAAATACAAAAACACATCTCTGATCCACTACAGCATAAATACAAGACCCTTAGTGTTTGTTTATAATTTAGGCTTATAATATGTTACTAGGTTATAACTTATTTTATCTTTTTTTTCAAACTAGGTAAATATTGAAAGAGGAAGGAAAACTTGAAAATTGTAGTGAAACTTAATGGGCTGATGAATAGATTTGCTCCATAACAAGAGACCTCCAGTATGAACACCAGATATTGTTTTTCAGGTTTTTGGGGAAATCACCAGTAGACGGCTGAGCAGTCAGGTGTTGGGTCATGTGTTAACCTTTACTGTGTGTACTTACTGTCTGTATCTGGTTCTGTCAAGCCCCCACTTAGTGAAGCCCCTGACGACTGCCATGCTGGCTGAGGAGAAGCGGTCTGTGCTGGCCACCGGCCTGGAGAAACTCAAGTCCACAATCCACCCAGGGAGGAGCAGCCAGAACACTGAGCAGGAGACAGACAGGAGCAAGGTATGCTTTCTCCACTTGAAAAGATAATTTCATTTATGCAGTTTTTGCAGAAATAAAGAGTGGGAATGAAAGAATACCTCATATTATGATACAATACCAGATACATGGGTCATAACACAACAAATGAAAGATATTGAATGGTTCTAAAACAGATTCATTGCAGGAAAATACTAAAATGGTGCATCATAGTAGTTTTTTCATATAGATACAAAATATCTGTCAGTTTCAGTTCATTTATATAGCACCAATTCACAATGAATGTCGTCTCAGGCCACTGTACAAAAACATTCCTATACATTATAAAATGTCAATTTGTAGACACTATCAATTAAAGGGAGCAGATTGTGTTGAATATACACTTCCTCACAGTTTCCCATCCTGAGCAGCACATTGGCAACAGTGAAAAGGAAAAAAAATCCCTTTTAACAGGAAGAAACCTCCAGCAGAACCAGGCTCAGGACGGGCATCTGCCTTGACCGTCTGGGTTTGAAGATAGGAAAGAGACACAAACACAGAATGACTGGTCCAGGTGTATTTTCTATGGGAAGAAAAACACACTTTACTGATAGAAATAATTACAACAACAAACATGTAGAGTAGAGTAAATTAAGAAATGACTCAGGAAACCTAAGTCTAACTGTTGGATTTATCAAAAAGGAAAGTCTTAAAGGCTATTTTATACTTTGAATCGCACGTCTTGTTCCCTCTGCTGAGTGACCCGCTTCTATCCCCCGGTGACAGCTGTCTGTATGTTGCCCCCAGTCAGAACTCTGCGACGCTGACCTTGCGGCTCGGAGCGTATGATTGGTTAGAACGTCATGGGTGTGTTTGTTCAAGTGGAGCAAATCAGCGCTGAGGAGCTGGACAAGGACCAGAGCAGCTCTTCCTTCTGCATGTTATTTTGTTTAAAATGATTTTTTGCCTAAAGCCTAAAAGAGCAAGAAGAACAGCTGGTTTGATCCTATTGAACGTGAGCCTGCAGCTGATCTTCACGTCTTTTTTTCCATCACCACTCTTAACAAAAACAAGGTTTTTCTCTGCGGACTCTTCACCCAACACAACACTGATCTTTGAGTGGAAAAAAAACCCCACAATATCCAGCCATTATTATTGTTGTTTGTATACTTATGCTACGTTTACACCAAACGCGTTGCGCGCCTCCAAAAATCTCAAAACGCACGCCTCCTGACGCGTTTGGTGTAAAC